>JAQJVL010000124.1:0-68596 GCA_035578905.1 Stictocephala bisonia
GATATGGTTGTGATATGTTGAATTAAGTACATCATCTAAGACGCCCTTGGAGTCTTTGTAGGTGTAAGTAAGAAATGGAAGATGGGAGTATTGCCAATGGCTCTTTGAAGTTATAGAATGTTTTACTTAATTTTTACATTTTTGTGCAATGAAAACTATGGAAATGTCAAAAGATCTATTTCCCTTTTAAATGACCATGCTCTATTGTGTTTTTGACCTGCAACTCAAGTAACGGGTGCCCCTCACCTGGCAGTAGGCAATTTGGGTGTGTGTTTTAATTGCATGCTACTGGTGCTAGCCCTATATAACTCAACAACCAATCAATCAGTCACCATCCAACATCGTTAATGATTCAATTAATTGTAGAAACACACAACCCACCCACTCGTCACACTGGCTGATATACTGGACTGCCGATCAAATTGTCAAATTGATTTCGATTGAGATGTGGGGGGCCCGGGACATAAATCTCGAGTCTACACAAATTATAGTCCCCCACACCAGTGTGTGCATTTTTGGGCCCACCCACTTGCAACAAACGGATTTTTCTGACATTTGCGGCACGGTTTGCACAGCCCCACTCATTATTGGCTAATTTATGACATTGGGATAGGAGGGAAGCCAGACGGACTCCCGCTTGCGGCCCCAACTTATTTTTTCGGGGTTATCTGTTAGCTAAAAATTTAAAAATTAATACTGTGAGAGTATTTAATTTAGTGTGGGTTACGTACAAACATCTCTTGATGTGAGGTGGAGGGCAGCGCTGGGGATAGTGGAGGTGTTTGCACGATATTTTTATTGGTGTTTGCATGATATTATATTTTTTTAAGTTAAGTTATTTTTTTACCTTCATAATTACACCTTCATACTTTTTACGGTGTGCATTTTTTGGTAGATTAGTGAGACTGAGTTTTAAAAATATCAGTGCTTAAATTACACAACCTATCTCAAAGTTTAGAACTAGTCTCTTTTATGCGCTGTTAGCCTACCTATATTCCATATTTTATCAAAAACATTTGCAAAACCGGGTTTTTGAAATTTGTTAATGTGGAGTATCAGATAAGGGAGACAAAAGTAGGGTGTTTGCCATAATTACGTGAAAAATTTTATCACGATATTTCGATTTTTGGGAAAACCCCAAACCTTTTTCAAGTGCTAAAACCCAAATCACATCTACACAAACATGTTATAAAACTACGTTCTTAAACTTATCTACTTTAATAATTATCTACATTTTAACTTAGATCCTAAATAGGGTTTCAACAAAATGAACTTCTGTTAAATTTTAAAAAATGTTAATAAAGGTTAAATTAATATAACCAATTGGGCGCTGTCAATGTCTCGATATTTTGGTTCTTTAAATTTGGTTTATTTAACAAAAGTTCATTTTGTTGTACCCCTTCTAGGATCTAGGTAAAAATTTTTAGATTAAATTTTTAAAGTAGTAAGTTTAAGAATGTAGTTTTATAACATGTTTGTGTAGATGTTTAATTTAGTTTTTAGCACTTGAAAAAGGTTTGGGTTTTACCAAATCGAAACGTCATGATTGGTAATTTCACGTAATGATGGCAAATGCCAACTACCTTTGTCTCCCTCAGTTTATATGATGACCTATTTTTGTTGAATCTATCATGGGAAGGATCTGACTCCCTTTTAAAAAGATTTGACTCCCTCTCGAAAAATGTATATTTCGCAAAAAAGTGTCAATATTGATCTTTGCAGTTAGTTGAAATATAATTTTAAAAGTAGCTATAATTTTAAATGGTTGTTTGATTTTTAAAAAGGTAATTTTTTTTGATTTTTTGTTTGTTTTTGGAACTTTTTTCTTTTTGGTAGATTTTATTAAAATTTTTTAGTAATTTAAAAAAAAATTTTGGAAAAATTATGAAACATAAAAAAAAGGGGAAAATTTTTTTTTAAAAATTGGTTGGGGATACTAAAAATTTCAAAGGTTGTGATCCCGAATAGGCGGGGGTTTTAAATGGTATTTTTTGTTTTAAAAAAAAAATGTTTTGTTTAAAAAATTTTTGTTTTTGGGGTTTATTTTTTTTTTGAAATTATTTTTTATTTTATTTTTAAATTGTTTGTTGGGTTTTTAAATTTTTTAAAAATTTGAAATTTTTAGTTTTTACTCAAGATGTTGGCAAAATTAAAAAAAAAAAACCCAAAAAATTTTTAGATTTTGATTTTTATTTTTCCCCTTAAAATAAATTTTTTTTCCAAAACCCTTTTTAAAAAGCCTTCAATAGGTTGTTTTATTAAAAATTTTTTGGGAGTTTATTGTGTGGGGCCTTTAAAATTGGGGAAACTTTTTAAAAATTTTGGGGTTTCCCCAAAAAACCCATTTGAGGGAATTTAATTTTTAAAAAATTTAAAAAATTTCGGGAAAAGTTTAAAAAAGGTTGAAAAAAAAATTTTCTTTTTAGGGGTTTCCTATGGGGGGTTATTGTTTTTAATTTTTTCTTTTTAACGGTTTAAAGTTTCTGGTTTTTTTTGGGGGGTTTCCCAAAAAAAAAAATTTTGTTTTTTTTAAAAAAAAAAAATTTTGGTTTTTTTAAAAAAAATTTTCTTTTTAACCTTTAAAAAAAAATTTCTAATTTTAAAAAAAAAGGGTTTTAAAAAAAAAATCCCTATAGGGTCCGGGGCCCGGTTATTATAAAGGAAAAAGGTTTTTTGGGGGTTGGTACTTTTTCCCATTTTAAATCAAAAAAAAATTTTTTCGGTTGTAATTTTTTTTCTTGTAGAGGGTTTTTTTTTTAAAAAATTTTTTTGGGGCAAAAAATCCCTTATTTAAAAAAAGAAAATTTCAAACATTGTTTTCCCAATTCGCCCAATTTGAGTTAATTTAAAAAAAAAAAAAAAGGGGAAAAAAAAATTTTAAAAATGAAAAATTTGAAAAAAAATTTTAAAAATTCAAAAACATTTTTTCCCTTCACTTGTACTTTTTTAAAAAAAAAAATTTTCCCAAACAAAACCTTTAAAAGGGGGGAAAAAGGGTTTTGGGTTAATGGGGAAATGATTTCCAATTTATGCAACGGGGCCAAAATTTTAAAATTTTTTCAATTTTTAAACCAACTCAAGAAAAATTGGGACCAATAATTTTTAAAAAATGATATTCAAAATTTTTAAAAAACCAAATTTTTTTTTTTTTAAAACCCTTTTTAAAAAAAAATTTTTTTAACTTTTTTTTTTTGATAAAATTTTCCTTTTAATATTTATTTAATATAACAAACAGGTTTTATTTTAATATTTGGGGAAAAATTAACAAAATTAATTAAAAAAAAATTTTTTAATTAATTAAAAGTTAAAATTAAAATACTAAAAACGTTTTTTTAAATTGTATTTTTTTTTCAATTTGTTAACTTTTAATTAATTTAAATTTTATTATTACATTCAATATTTGTTACATTTTACACCTGAAGATGATCTAAGGATCGAAACATGTCGTGTATATGAAATAAAGTGATTGAACAAGGTATATATTTTATCAATTATATATTATTTTCAATCCAGGGTCAATATGATTATCACTTTCTTTGTATCTCCAGTGTTTTTTGAGAAATAAACACAAACGTGTTTTTAATAATAATTTTCCCACTTTTACGTTACTTTGGCCATACATTTTGTATTTAAAAAAATATCAAATTTAAAAAAATATAAATTGGTATTTTTAGGGTAAGGTAAAATATTCTAAATATTGGGTTTATTTTTTGTCATGACATAAGAGTAATGATCCAGATAAATCATTTACAATTCGACATATCGATGTTTTTCTTTAAATATTATCGTTAGATCGATATTTGGTTTCTGATGGATTGGTAATTTGATATATATCGATGTGTTATTTACCAACTTTATAGATGAACAACTTGTACTCGTTGTTATACTGATCAAAAACTATTATCAAAAATTCATCCCTGTATAATAAATCAGAATAGACAAATAAATGAACCATTTTTGTGTGCAATAGTTTACATAATCTTGTTACAAAGATTAAGGTCGTGTTGGATTAAAGTTTTTTTAAAAGTGTTATTAAGAAATTCATATTCATATTTCCTATCATATTTTCATATCATATAAAATTAATAATTGGTCTGTCAAATAATAACTAATTTATTTTTATTAAATAAGTTTATAATTAAATATATGATATTATTCTATTATATTTTATTAAATACTACCTTATTATTTTTATAGTTTTTACTAATGGGTTGTTATTAAGTGCATAATACGTATTTTATGAAATAGGGATTTGTTAATCATTAATTTAACAAGATAATGATTTATTTATCTTATGACAGTTGGGAAAACGTATTGTCGAAGAACGGTAGACAAGTAGACAGTTCCATATGATGAAAGGAATACAATATTTGGTGATTGTCCTATCTGTATAAACTATAACATAAAATGTGTTAAAACAATACAATGTAAACACACATTTTGCAAAGAGTGTTTAAACACTTGGTTAATTGATAATGGTGATTATTAATTAAGGTAGTCTGAAATTTTTGCCATTAAATGTTATTGAAGAAACTGGCAGACACAGAAATAAAATTCCCTCAATATGCAACAGTGTGTTTCATTTGGGAATATTTTTTATAAATCAGTTTCTGGAAGATTGTGTTAACACCACCACCACACATACACTTTCAACAAACCTGTGAATATAATATGGATAGGTCACCACCTCTCGGTACAAACGTTAAGGAAGAGTTGAGTTCAAATCTTGACACAGACAATTACTTTTTGCCCCACGTTTTGGTGATAATTAATTTATTGGCATTGAATTAAACTATTATACGTAAAATTTTTACTTGAAATTTTTTAACTGTCAATTAAAAATAATAATTACTATTACGAGAACTATTTTTATTGTTGATTTAAATTTCAAACATGAAAATAAATAGAATGAAAACTAGGTATAGAAATAAATAATTTTATATCCTCTTCAGTCCCAATGTGCACAGTTGTGCACTAAATATTTAATTCATTTATGTACTGAAATAGTTCAAAATTCTCGCCAGTAACCATCTCAGCTGCTTCTTAGAGATGAGAAGAATAACACTTCTGCATTACACCATTTAATAGGTGATTTGAGTCCAGTAGTCAATATGGATGCCAATGACAACAAGAGGAAACGCTCATCTGATTGTCGTGTGGGTAAATAATGTATTTTATTTACACTTTCCTATGAAAATGAGATTTTAAGATACAAAAATTACGATTAGCATAACTTTGTAGTAGTAATGAGGTATTTTAAACATAGTTTTAACTATAAATGTGTAGGTGGATAACCTATTTATAAAAACATTTTGTAAATAACAAAATCTAAGATACAGATAGTTGAGGACTTAGTCAGTGAAAGTTTAATTTACAGAAAACCACAGAAAGGGTTTAAAGGAGCACTATATTAAATAATATGTCTGCTAATCCATATACTGTAGAGTGTTTAATATTTACATATAATAAATTTTTCACTTACAACTTTTAAACGTGAATAAAAATAATAATTTGAAAAAAGTTTACAGTTAATCATATTAGTTGTAATATTTGAGGAATAAAAGAGTTAGTGCCAGCTCAATATTTTCCTATACTAAACTACACCGCTTGACATCAAGTTTAAATGCACTTTAAACAATGAAACATCATAGTGTTTTATGAAATATTATCCACGAAAGTTTACATTTAAATCAAAGATAATCAGTGCAAATACTTGTATTATTTCAAAAAATAATAAAATATAAATTTTTAAATAATCATAAATTAAATATTGAACGTGGTATAACTTTTTGTACATAATAATAAGAGATATTAGTGTATGGCAAAAGGTTTGTTAAAACAAAAATAAATTTGTTTACTTTATTGAATGGTTAGATGTATTATTTATATTGTTGTACGTTTTCTTATTGTGTAGATGACACATTTATAATCAATAATACTAGTTTGGAGATCAATTCATCCAAGGATCCACATGGATAGTTAGCACTTATTTTATTAATTTGAAAACATATAGCAGATATGTATTCCTCCACACCAGACGGACCCTAAAATCAGTTCTTATAATTCATCCATGTCCTTAAACGTTGAAGGCCAATTCAGTTGTGCCTTCGAATACCTTATACAGGCAACCGCGTGCACAGCTGTTGCTACTTTGCGTCAACCGGTTACCAGGCGCTATTACAAATCCATGAAGTTCACAAAGCAATACAGTGGTCCAGTTTGATTTTGTCAGTAGTCAATTTATAGAGAGGTTAGTCAAGATTTTCCTGGTTAACTAGAAACTCACAGTGAGTGCAGCAGTGAAAATGGCTTCCAAGAGAGTGGAAGCATTGTCTTTATAAATAAGGTTAAATTGTTCAGTAGAAAGGATAATTTATTCTAATAGAACAATAGCTAAGGGATCAACAATTTAGCTTATCTAAACCACACGGTAAAGTACATCCGGCTGTATAGCCATTCACATCCGTTCACAACGCAATAATAGTTGCAACCATCCCACGTACCTCGATGGCAACCGTTGTGCGGCTCCATGTTGAGGATTGAGAACGCCGAGAACCTATCGCCTATAATATCCACAACACTTCAAGAGGTTGGGTTATACGAGTAGAATTATGCCAGTGCCGGCTAATAAACTTTTCCTACCCATAACCCGAGTATACTCTCCCGGAATAGTTTAAATTAGTTGGTTGACTAAATTAATTAGCCATTGGTAATTTCAGTCATCTAGCACACCCTCAATATTCCTGCTGCAATCCTAATTTTAGCATTCTTGAACAAACGTTGGTAAACATTGATATCAATCGGTTTCTAAGGTCCATTTTTCTTGCTTGGTCAATTGGTTTGTCTGTCATTTTTCTTGAAATAGCCTTGCACTGATTATAATCAAAGACTACTAACTGATGCTCCACGAACTAATAATCACCAAAGAAAAATAGATAAGCAGCAAAATAAATTATTTCATTTGAAATATCCTCTCAATTGTATCCTCTCAATGAAAACTTGATTGTTTTCATATAAAACTAACCAAGGAGGTTTTACACTAAATAAAGTAGTTTTTAATTAGCATAATACGTGTTGGTACATATACAGTACAAGTAAACGTCACACAACACACATTTATTACAATGTAAGCACAAAATGCACAAATATATTACAGTACAAGTACAAAATACACAAATTTTATAGTGATCGATTTTGGTGAACCACACTCACCTTCCTCAGACCAGAGGGATTCACAAAAGAAATCGATTTGTGAAGAAACGGTTAAATTAAATCGATTTTAATTTAATAAAACTTTTATTTTTATATTTTTAGGAGAAAATTGTACCTTTTTTCTAAAAAACAAGGTTTCAGAAATCAGCAATCAAAGTTAAAAGTTACCTTAAAACTCTCCTGGTGAGTAGTTTTCATCAAGCTTGCCTTCCATTTGCCTCTTAAGTTGTCTTCTCTTCACTCTGCTTTCTTTGGTTTGTTCTTCTGCTTTCTCTTCTGCTTTGAGAATATTTTCCTATACTAAACTTCATCACATGACATCAAGTTTAAATGCACTTTAAACAATGAAACATCATAGTGTTTTATGAAATATTATCCTCAGAGTACAACATGTGATATTAATGATAATCGAGGGGGGTTTATTATGCCAAAAGTTGGCACCGTGAATTGTGTGTTTTTCAGGAGAGTCCTATCCTCTCTAACCTTACACTACTTTCACTTATCAGACATATTAAGGTGAATATTACTGATAAACAATAACGGGCAAGGCCATCAAACCTGCACTAGCTCGACCACTCGACTACATGATCTTCAAAGGTTTGTACCTCTTACTTAAAATTTAGTGTCCCTCACATAATATTTACCTCCCAAATCAAGGTCATAGATGTTTACTCTAATGATATTCAATATCTTGAAACATAAGTCTCCAAAGTTGTTAAAGTTTGTCGAATAAACACGTGACGCCTATTGGGTGGAAAAGCTACTTACACTATATAATTCTGGAATAGTATAGTTTGACCATTAAATCATTACATTTTATCTATATCATTGGGGAATCGTTATTGAAAACAAAAACAATCAAATGAGTTTGAAGTACAGTGTTCCACGATTCGATCATCTTTAATTTAACTAAGTGGGATAATAACGTCATTAATAACTACACCTAGTGATCACAGGTAATTTACAGTAATACCTGAATTCAATCTACTGAACAATCTATTGCGCACTGCAAATAGATTGTTCATATAATACTGGAATTATGTAAACGTTGATTATGTAATTATAATATGTGTTTTTTTTTGTTACCTGAACTGTTTTAATATTGTAATACATTATAGAATGTGTAAAGTATATATATATAACTAGAGAATGAATTTACAATATATCCATAAACAATTTAAATAATGTATGTACATAGTAAATAATCCACTGTTCACTTATAGAATGTATATTATCAATTAAAAGTGGTTTATTTAGAATAAGTTAATCTCAAAAAAAAAAAAAAATAAATAAATAAACAACTGTGTTCGTGTTTTCACATATAAATGTGAATCTGAGTTTAACAAAAAAAAAAAAAAAAAAAAAAAAAAAAAAAAAAAAAAAGAGTAAAAATAGCTATGTTTCAACCTTTTGTAAATATTTTTTTTTTTTTTTACTTCAAAATATACACATCTGATCTAAAATTATAGAATACAAATGATTTAAATATGCTAAATATTTTCTGACATTCAAATCCAAAAATACAATCTAGAATAACAATTTACAAAAAAAAAAAAAAGATATGAGGTTCAAAACAAAAAAATCAATATAAAACCCCACCCCCAACCCTCTCTCTCTCTCTCTCTCTTTTTTTTTTTTTTTGTGTGTGTGTGTTTTGTGAGGTTATTAATTGAAAACACAAAACACAAAACACAAAACACAAAACACACACAGAGAGAGAAAGATGAGAGAGATAGACAACAGAGAGAGAGAGAGACACAGAGAGAAAAAAAATGAGAGAGAGAGAATGACACACACACACACACACACACACACACACACACACACACACACACACACACACACACACACACACACACACACACACACACACAAGATACAGAGCTAAACAAACACCGACTGACAACGGTGCTGACCACCCACCGACAGACCACAAAAATTACTTCTATCACACTACTTCTGCAAAACCTTGAGAGTTTTATAAGTTTAATTAATTACTCATCAGAAACAGTACAATGTTAGAATGTCTTCTCAAAATACAAAAAAGTTTTAAGAAACTGCTTAACATTTTTTTTATATTGATTAACAGAATCCCGTAAATTGAATTAGTCTATAAGACTTCATAAATTCTCATAGAAAACATTTAGAGTTTATGACTTTCCACAAGTATATAATCAGAAGAAAAATTGCTTAGCGCAATCTGTCTGGATCTAATTGTGATTTTAGACGATCAAAGTTTCAAATTTCATGATAAATGAAACTAACATAACTTTCATTTTATGTTTTTTCAATAAAACAAATTCTTTACAGTTTTTTATTTTTTACTGCTTTATATTCTATAACTTTGGTTGAAATGAGCTCATTTTACGAATTTTGACTACTTGAAATAAAAAATATGTATTGCCAATTTCAAACAAGATTAGCTAATTCAGGTGTATTTTTGTCCCTTGATATACATGATTTTGTTTTGGATTTTTCCAATCAACTACTGTAAATTAATTCAGAGATATTTGGTTGGTATAGTATGAACGTTTGATTGGAGCTGCCATAGTATGAGGTATAATTAGGCAGTAAAAAAATTACAAGTACACAAGATTTCTCTTATCTATGACACAACAAAATGATGATTTTCAAATCTTTGTTGGCTCCTTCTAACAACTGTTGATTTCAGAAAGTATATTTCAAACTAAAAAGACAGGACATTCTTATCAATATCCTTGGCCAAATGATGCAAAAAGTAATATGTCTATGAAAATTTATGTTGTAATTTTTGTGGAATACACGAGCTATAAAATATAATCCGAGATATTTATACAATTAAACTGAAACAATAACCACAATATCAAAATGCAATTATGCTCACGTTACAAGTTGACGATAAAGAAAAATCAGTACTGTGTCTCACATATACTAGACAATTTTCATTTCTTTTTGTAGCCTCAAATCATAATGAAATTGAAATATCTATGTTACATATCATATGGCATTTTGTCAGCTATGATTTATTATTTTAAATATATATAAAAAGCTGTAATATAATTATTTCAGAAAAGGTATCCTGTCACAGAGCTGAATCCAATCCATCGAACCATTTAATACCTGCCTCACTGATTTTATTAAAGCTAGCTAATCTCTCCTTAAAAGAGCATAGGGGGCAATCTGTAACTATGTGACCCCGTTGATTGGATAGACTCTCAGCAATCACATGACAGATCTAGTGTCAATTCACATTTATATTTCCAAGTTTGACTAAGTTTTGTCAATTAGTTCTAAAAACATCCTCAATCAAAATAAATTCTCAAATTGATACTGATCTCTTCATGATCCAGCTCCAGTTACACGGTTAGAAGTAGTCTACAATAGAACATTTCTGAAGGAATTATTGCTTGGGGAGTCTCAGATTTAGCTCTATAATTTTTTATTCAATCCATTTATTTTTTAACTTATCGGGAAGAACCACTTCTTTAAGTGACAAAACTTCAAAAAAGAAAAATATCTTATGACCTCTTACCTCATAACATGCCAGATCGATGCCTGCGTATGGGATAATGCCGATCATATTTGGGATGTATCCTCTGTAGAAGCTCTTCACACCTTCATTCTTTAAGATCTTCGTAGCAGCATCCATTATGCTTTTGTACTCGCCTGTTTTTTGAAGAGCTAGTCTAGTTTTCAAGACCTAAAATAAAAAATTGATATTACATTTTTTAAATGTTGTGAAAAAAGATAACTAGTTTTTTTTCAGAACAAATTAATAAAACTAATAATCTTTTGCATTTCATTAACTTCTGTAAAACAATTTTATATCCACGCCCAAGACTATTCCCCATGAGAAAAATTTAAGTGTACTAAATTGCATAGACATTGAAAGCTAGTATTCTTTAGTATCATCTCTCATGATTATGATTGACAAGAATTTGTATTGCCCCTCTAATGACAAATCTAGCAAACACCAGCTGTTTGTGTTGTACAGTGGACTTCTCACATGTGGCCAATCTTACTTGCTTACTATAAATTCAGTTCTATGGGTCTATATCAATAATGTTTATTTTGTAATTTATTACTGCCGGATATTTCTGATTAACTTCATATTTTCTTAGCAGTAAAGATACTTACTTCAATTACATAACTTTGATTTATCACACATCATAAATAAACAAAGTTTCCGATTCTATATAAATATAAAATAATTCTGAAACAATTAATATGTAATTTTTTTATCTCGTAAATTGACATTTCCTTCCCTATTGAATACATTATTATTTAAAATATTACCCTTGATTATATACACCTATAATAGATATTCTATCTAATAGGGATATTTGTGCCTGTAATTTTGTTACTTAGTGAGGCCCGTAACCACAGCTGGTTTAAACTGCATTACATTTACATGGGAATACACTAGCGTACCACAAAACAGCTGATATTTTAACACTTAAAATTTATCATTGGGTGGGAAATCTATTTCAGTATAAAATCAACTATATTACTTAAAAATCATACCTCTACACTCCCCGCATCACATGACTGATCTAGTGTCTATTCTCTATGAGGGAGGTTTATCCTACCTACAGGTATTGATGGATCGTTACTCATTTCGTCCATCAAAACTGTCCCATGCTATGGCCCAACTATTATTGGGCAAGGGGTTTGATCTGCTCAACTGGAAAGCTTATGTGGAGGTGGGTTTCGGTATTTTAAGGGACCATTCTGATGTAGCAGATCCTATGTAATAGGGAGGTTCAAGACCTTAATTAATTCTTATGACATCTTATCTCTGGAGAAGCTATACTGCACAGCACTGAGAGCTAAGAAAGTGAAGATGCTATGAGAGTGCCTCTTATAGCTCTCCCGACTCTATTAAGTTGAACAGATAAAGATATTTTTTTTCAAGCTATAACATTCTTAAAATTTACAATCATGAATACAAATACATATATTTTAATAAATTGAAAAGGATATTGTCCATACTGTTCTTTATCATTCTTGCTAGGTCTCAGTTTTCAAAGATAAATATGAAAAACAAAAAAAAAAAAAACCCAAAATCATAATTTAAATGCCATATTATAATAATAATAAGGGAAAATTATAATTATCTGGCCGTTGAGTATATTTACAATTCTAAACCAATATTTAAAAAAAAAATTAAAATCATAAAAATGTATTTGTAGAAGAAAAAATATAGGTCCTCCAAGGCTAAGCCTGTTTGGAGGTTCTAGTTCACTTTATTAAATATACTGTCAAAGCAGCGACCAATACATCGTTTGAAAAAAATCGTTGTTTGAAAAAACAAACTATATCAGTTCATTAAAACAAAATGTATATTTAAAGAAAATGTAAAAAACTTAAAACTATGCAACCTGCTTATTATTTACATTTAACAAAACTTAGTTACATTGTGCAGAAAAATAAACATATAACCTTGATAAATACATTTGTGTTTAAAAAATATAGAAAATTATTTATACAACTCACTTAATTAAACTTAAATATTTTAAAAGACATCTATATTTTCAATTTCAAGCAGCCATTTCTTGAGCTTTTTCAAAAATACTCCTTTGCTTTTTGATACTTTAATGCTGCTTGGAAGTTTTTTTAAACATCCATGGTGCTATAAAAATATAGGATTTACCAAAAAAGGTATTATTTGGCTTGGGTACTTGAAATTGATCTACATTTCTCAATTTATATCTATATCCAATCATCTGATTGGTGAACCCCCATAATATAATAATATTTAATACCTTAAAAACAAAAAGATATTTTAATGGTAGAATTTGTAGGTGATCAAACAAAGCACGTGAAGGTTCTCAATTTTTCTTGAAAGTAATTATTCTAATGAAATTTTTTTGCTGCAAAAATAATGAATTCGGATTTATGTTGTATGCACTTCCCCATAAAACAAGTCCATAATCTACTCTGCTTTGAACTAGAGCAAAATAAAGCATTCGAAATATTTTTTCACAGCGCATATTTCTTAAAAAGTAAAAAGTTCTAATAACATTATTTAATTTATTTTTTATGCTTGATATATGATTTTTCCAATTAAGTTCACGATCTAAAATTATTCCCAGATATTTTATGATGTTCGTTTTCCCTACAACTGAACAACTATGTTATGTAATTATTTGAGACTATATTTTTTAGTACACAGTCAGCACACAGATGCACAACATCAATTGTTTTACTATGCGCTATTTAGCCATACAGGAGAACTAACTATATTCAGCAGCTAAATAAACCAGTGAAAGTTACTGTAGTACGCAGATCAATACTACTGTACGCAGGACGTGTGAGTTGGCTCCCCAAGCTCTTCCAGCAATATGATGTACATTTGCCATGGTTTTAATTTTAGCTGCTGTAATTTCCTTCTTTTTTTTGAAGATGGCTTTTAACCCGGCAGTACACGTAACATTTTGTTACACTGGTGCACGCGTGAGGACTGTGAGTCCGCTAATACATTGCCTAGCAGCGCCATTTCCAGTGTACGAACACGTTTCTACTCGCATTGACGCCATTAAAGTATTCATTTTTATTCTGAAGTAATTTATGTTTTTATTAAGGGTACCCGAGAAGGTATTAAGTACCACAGCCACTAGAAATATTTAGTTTTTATATAATATCAGTTATTCGGAAATGTGGACACTCAGTCTGCGACAGATGCATTGGAGGGTTAAATGCAATCTAAAGTTACTCCCAGGTACAACATATGGAAATGATATGATTATTGAAAGCTACAGGCTAAGCAAAAAACAGGGCATATATACTAATATTAAAATTTGAACATACAGCCTAACTAACCTCAAGGGGGTAGATGATAGTTTGGCTCACGCTACCAGCAAAAGACCCAGCAATAAACCTCTGTAGAATGGACAAGTCCTTGTTAGAGTTTTTACTACTGATGAATTTCTTTGCTTGCTCGTATGCCGTAAACATCAGAGCACTCTCAGGTGCTATCTTCAGCACATTTATGCCATTTCCCCGCCATAGACTAAAGGGTCCACCCTCCAACACCATGTTCCTTATGCAAGATCGGATACAGGTATTCCTGGTGCCGTGAACCTGAAAGACAAAAAATGCTACGGTAACAACAGCTGTAATCATGTCGGAGCAGCTTCCTTTGTTGAAGACAAAAAATACATCTTTAATTGGCGACATACAAACAGGCGACATTGTATAAGCCGTGTTACTGCATAATTGCCAACATTTTTTTTACAGAGTATATTAATTTAGCAATCCTTTTTTACACATAAAAACGTATGTAAAATTTCAGTTATTAACTTTCAATTCTGTGTGCTAACAATTTTAGTTATAATTCTTATAGAAAACTAATTTAAAATTTGTTAATTGAATTTTAATACAGGATTAATATAAGACAAGAAAAACTATAAACATTTTTTTTGAAACAAAAACTTTTTAATGCACGAGATATAAACCTCGTTAAATTCATTGGAGGCTGTAAATTAATAAATAAACCATATATCAATCACCAAGGCATGAGGAAATATAATATTAATAAATCTTTAAAGAAAATCTGTATGCAAATCATCAATTAACTTATGTAATATGATCCAAATATTAATAGTTAATTTATAAAACAATGTATTAATACGTAGTAGAAATCCTTACTACAGAGTATCATACTTTTACGTTTTAAATTTTACGTTCAGAATCCATAAAATGAAAATATTAAAATAAAGTAAAGTATTGAAATTATTAAAACTTCTACACAACCACCATCTTTGAAAAAAATAAAAATAGCGATAAAAGAAATGAATAAAACAAGCAGAGAAGATGGAACAACAAATATTTGTTGTTGAATTGAAGATGTAAATTTGGAAATACGCTTCAGAATACACAAGAAACTTTACTACAAGATCATAGAAATATGAGAAAACGAATCATTACCAGAACACTGGACAGACGATAAAGTAGTGCCATTATACAAAAAGGTAGACAAAAGCAATCCAGACAATTACAGAGATATATTGCTCTTAGATTGCACTCATAAAATATTTTCCAGATTGATATATAATAGATCTAAAGACCATAAAGAAAAGAAATTCAGGTTTACACCACGTAGAAGGTACTCGAAATAAATAATTACACTTAAACTAATCATTATCATGTACAAAAAAGACAAAAAGCTGCTATGAAAAGCTTTCATAACTTGAAAAAGGCAAACAAAATTATCCACAGCCAATTTTTGTTGAAAATACTCAGACACAGGGCTACACCCTAAGCTGGTAAAAATGATAGCACTTGCACTAAAAACACCATATCTATCCAAACAAAGTTTAGGACAGAAACATCAAAACCTTCATTTTTAATACAGGACTCCATGGAGTATATTCTCTACTATTCAATTGCACTATAGTAATATGTAATCAGGAGAAAAACAAACACTAGGAACAGAAAAAATTATCTTAAACTGTCTAGGATATACTGATGACCGCATTATTAGCCATCAACATACCAGATACATGGGTCCAAATAGAAAACTAGAGAAATTGGCAAGAAAATTAGGCTTGAAGACTTCATTTGAAAAACTAAGATATTAGTTAATGAACCACCTGTCATTGACAATGTCAATATAACAGACAATGGAGACAAAAAAAATATCTAGATAGGAAAGAACAAAAAACTAGGAAAAGCACAACAACTAATATGAAATATGAGTTATACAACAAAAGAAGCTCATCAATAGGAGCATTAAAGAACAGTAGTCCAACCAGAAGTTTCTTACTGCTGTGAAATGCTATTTAAACTAATCAAGAAAATATAATAGGCAGAATATTACATTAGTTATTGAAGAATAAAAATTAGAACCTGCATAAACAAAAAACACCAGGCTGAAGAAGGTTGGAGATTAATAACCAACTATTTGTACACAAAGAAATAAAACCAATCACAGATTACATGAGAAAGAATATCATACTTAGGACGTATAATGAGGATGCCTGACAACATACTAATCACAAAAAAATTTATCAGACTAAACACGATTGGTTAAAAAGATTCAGGAGGATATGAAAGAACATAATTTAACTAAAGAGTAACCTAATAAAAATATATTTTTTTAAATATAAATGCTAAAAGATAACCAAATAAAAAAGATTCACACGCAATATGGATAAAAGAACTACAGCAGCGAGTGTTTACAAAATAGATCACAGAGAATGAAGGAAATATGGGAAGGGATACAGACAAATAACATCAACAAGCAATGCTGAAGACTAAAATGACCCTATGATGATCATATAAATGACAAAAAAAGTATACAATACACCAAAATTTGCTTCTTATAAACTTGACACTAGAATTTATAAGCTACAAAACAAACTCTTCAATTAATAGTAATGATCAAAAATAAAATTGTCCTTCATATTTAGGAGTAGATGATTTATCATCTAATAAAAACAAATTTCTCTGCAATAACATATTTTGTAAGCGTGAATCGGTGAGAGTTTAAGAATAGTGTACAAGTAACTGCTGGCGTGGTCTGTGGCGCCTTAGCCACAGATTTATTTTTTTGTTCTAAGGTTCTAATCCCCACTGAGCCAACGGCCGGTACCTCACTCGCTGAATAAAGTTCACGCACAGGCCTGCACGCCCATGTGAATTGTTTTTTTAAAAAAAGGAACTATAATCCTATTATTGAAAAATGGGATGGTAAATAAAAACCTACAAACGGAGGGTGCACAAAACACCTGAACGACAGTTGACCTGGTGCCCATAAATAACGTCAACTTACTTGAAGGTAGACCTTAGCTCTGTCCAAAGGAGCGGTACAGGTCCTGGAAACTGCCCCCGCAATGCCACCTGCTACCAAAAGGCGCCACCACGTTCCTGTCAGCATTTCCTTCGGAGTGAAGTCATTTGAAACATTCAAGTCTTTGCCAATTTCCAGGTGCTGTAATCACACAAACACAAATAATGTAATACATTGTATTGTACATGAAACTTAGATGTTCATGGAAGTCTGAAATATTTTCCATGTAGGATATCGTTATTACAATGAAATTTATTGCAAGTGTACCTGTTTCTTGTTGAACAGCAAATTCAAGAATTCAAACATCGTGATATCCCCACTTGGACAGTGATGTATGGAAAGTCAAGCAGATCGACGTAAAACTGACTTGACGTGAAAGACTGCACTGACTCAGTGCCACAAAACAACAAGAGAAGATGAACTTCCTCGATTAAAGTATAAGATAAACTTTTAAAGCAGCTATTCCAACTCAATGATAAAATAGCAATGAATTTTTTTTGTTACTACAGTAACAGTTTTACAAGCAACAATTAATTAAATCTTTCTTTTAATACAAGATTGGCAGTTTATTATAAACATACAAAAGAGGGAGTTTAAATAAAACAAACACTTCTCTTCTATAATTTCCTTTACATGTATTTCACAAAAGTGACATAGGCTACATAATTAGTTTTTAATAAACCCTAGAATAAACTTGTCAAACAACAATAAAAGAGAACTACAAATAATATTACAATTGACTATTATGTAACATGTATTTACATTTATTTCACAAAAGTTACATAGGCTACATAATTAATTTTTAACAAACCCTAGAATAGACTTGTCAAACAACAATAAAAGAGAGCTACAAATAATATTACAATTGACTATTATGTAACATGTATTTACATTTATTTCACAAAAGTTACATAGACTACATAATTAATTTTTAACAAGCCCTAGAATAGACTTGTCAAACAACAATAAAAGAGAGCTACAAATAATATTACAATTAACTATTATGTAACATGTATTCTTGTATTTAATTATGTTGGGCAAGTTGAATATTTTTTCTATTTAAAACCTGCTCAGTGTTTTGTTGAACATTTTCTTAAACTTTGTGTGCGCAAATTAGTCATTTTTATCTTAGATAAGTGTTATGATAAAACGCAACTAAATAGATTTTATGTGCAGTAGTCGGCCGTTTTATGCTATCTTCGTTGCAAAAAAAGTGTTATCTGACCTTACACTAATTGTTTTGTTAATATTAGTTTAACAACATTAACAATTAATTTAACAACATTTAACAATTAATGTTAATTGTTTTGTTCTGCAAACATAGTTTACAGAATTTCGTAAACTATCTCGCTTTTCTAATATTTGAATAGTGAATTAAAAAGCAACAAATTAATGACACATTTGTGTAGTGTAGTGAAAGAAACAAAACTAAAACGCTGAGTTTATTCTCCGACATACACTTCTATTGTAATGTAATCTAAACTACTACATGGATAAAAAATAAACACTTAAATTGTTTAAAAGCTGAATAGTCTGTAATCAAGCTCAGCACCAATTCATTGTAGTCTTCGATTTAAATCATTTAAAAATAACTTTAAATTGATAAAAATCAAAATAAAATCACTGCATTTACTTACACATATAAAAATGATGTATCGTAACTATACATGTCATAAGGATTACAACAAGACCAAATAAGTAATTTTACGACCTCAAAAATCCAAGAAAACAATGTTTCATACAATTGATAAACACTTTTTTTGTGAAATTATAAAATTCTAAAATTTATAAAAACTATAGTAAACAATCCTAACAACCACGTATTAAAATATAAATGCGCTGAATGAACGGGCTTTTCAGTAATAACGGTGTAAATTTGATGTACAGTGAAAACTAGTTAAAATTACGGTACTTTTGTTGTTCCAACTAAGAAAAAAATATTAGAACTTGTAATAACATTTAGAAATTCATATGTCATAACGCACAATTAAACAAGGGAAACAATGGTATGATTGGTTTATTAGAAAACAACCTTCAAACTCGGGTGGACACAATTTCTGCGCCGACGTCTCGTCTGCTACAACAAGTCAAGACTTTTCATTTCTTATACATATATGGTACTCTTTGGTTTCATATTGTAGATGTCTGTTAATGATGGAAGAGATCTCCACTTAACATTTAAGATCTCCATTTAACATTCTATTTGAGGGGGTTTTTAATTATGACAACCTGCATGAGTAATTACGACAACCTGCATGAGTAATTACGACAACCTTCATGAGTAATTACGACAACCTGAATGAGTAATTTCGAATAATAAAAATAACGAAGTCTTGATTTAGTTAACCATTAGGTTATACAAATTTGACGAGACAATAATTATTATGAAATAAATTAAATCATTGCTTGAAAATATGTTGCACCATAGTTTTCTTTTTAACTATAAAATTATCTGTTTCCAGAGACCATTTATTGAGAAAATATTTTTTTTATTCTAGTAAACCTCAAGGTCAACGTACGATTTTAATCACCGATGAACAAGCAATACCAATCAATAATGAGTTATGGGCCTAATCTAAGATAACAGAGAATTGACAAGCACGTGAACTACACCAAGTGGTTATTCCCAGCTGTTATCTACATCACACTGTCTGTTGAGGAACTTCCTGTGAAACGAATTTGTGAGTTATAACTATCCAAAACATCTGTAATTGTAAAATTGTCATGGAAATATTCAATAAAATTTGACACTTTCTAGGAAATAATAAAATTTGCTCTAATACAAAAGATAACTATCGTTTGTATGTAGATAAGAAAGTTTGAAATCGTTTAAAATATAGGGAATCGGTTAAGTTATAAACATCACAATACACTGTTTGTACATAAAAATGAAGCCCCTGCTACAGTGAAGTTGAGGTTAGGGCAAAAAAGATAAACCTAAACAACAGGAAATTATCAAAGAGGAAAACGCTTAACCTATAGTGAAAATTTACGATAAGGCTACGTTGGGTTATGTATGGGTTTGTAAGGTTAGGCAACATGACCCTACCAAACCTAACCTAACTAATATAAGATAACCTATCAGTACTCTCCCTAGCCCTATCATAACAGAACGTAACCTTGCTGAAATCAACACAATACCTAGGCTAACATGCTTCATAATGGTTCGATCGTAAAAAATATTAGTGATCAGGGCAACATTTCGCACAATTTGAGTACACCCATTGCTATATTCACGGAAAAAATATTTTTCCCATCTTCTTAATTTTCGTAATTTTTCTGGCTTTGACGCTGAAAAATATAATATTCTTGTCTCCTAATTATGTATCTAGTACGAAAATAAATGTCAGCCAAAAGGTCGGCAAGACCCCTTGAAAAATGAAAATTGAAGGAAAACAATTTTGTGGTACTTGAGAAAAAAATATTCTTAATTTTTCTGGCATCAAATGTTCATAAAGTTAAAGGGAGATATAATTGTAGTTATCGCAGCCACTCAAATGCCAACGAGTAAGGCGAACGATGCTCCAACAACAACATCCTCTATAGCTGCCCAACGTTAATCCCAACTAGTAGAATCACTTCCATAGGCACATGCCCTACAGTTAACGATGCTCCAACAACAACATCCTCTATAGCTGGCCAACGTTAATCCCAACTAGTAGAATCACTTACATAGGCACATGCCGCACAGTTAACGATGCTCCAACAACAACATCCTCTATAGCTGGCCAACATTAATCCCAACTAGTATAATCACTTCCATAGGCACATGCCCCACAGTTAACGATGCTCCAACAACAACATCCTCTATAGCTGGCCAAAGTTAATCACAACTAGTAGAATCACTTACATAGGCACATGCCCCACAGTTAGCGATGCTCCAACAACAACATCCTCTATAGCTGGCCAACATTAATCCCAACTAGTAGAATCACTTCCATAGGCACATGCCCCACAGTTAACGATGCTCCAACAACAACATCCTCAATAGCTGGCCAACATTAATCCCAACTAGTAGAATCACTTCCATAGGCACATGCCCCACAGTTAACGATGCTCCAACAACAACATCTTCTATAGCTGGCCAACATTAATCCCAACTAGTAGAATCACTTACATAGGCACATGCCCCACAGTTAACGATGCTCCAACAACAACATCTTCTATAGCTGGCCAACATTAATCCCAACTAGTAGAATCACTTACATAGGCACATGCCCCACAGTTAACGATGCTCCAACAACAACATCCTCAATAGCTGGCCAACATTAATCCCAACTAGTAGAATCACTTACATAGGCACATGCCCCACAGTTAACGATGCTCCAACAACAACTTCTTCTATAGCTGGCCAACATTAATCCCAACTAGTAGAATCACTTCCATAGGCACACGCCCCACAGTTAACGATGCTCCAACAACAACATCCTCTATAGCTGGCCAACATTAATCCTAACTAGTAGAATCACATCCATAGGCACATGTCCCACAGTTAACGATGCTCCAACAACAACATCCTCTATAGCTGGCCAACATTAATCCCAACTAGTAGAATCACTTACATAGGCACATGCCCCACAGTTAACGATGCTCCAACAACAATATCCTCTATAGCTGGCCAACATTAATCCCAACTAGTAGAGTCACTTACATACGCACATGCCCCACAGTTAACGATGCTCCAAAAACAACATCCTCTATAGCTGGCCAACGTTAAACCCAACTAGTAGAATCACTTACATAGGCACATGCCCCACAGTTAACGATGCTCCAACAACAACATCCTCTATAGCTGGCCAACACTAATGCCAACTAGTAGAATCACTTCTATAGGCACATGCCCCACAGTTAACATGTAGTAAATATAAGTGAGTGACATTAAAAGCCCTATAAAATTGATCTTGTTTTAAGTTAACTTTTGGTAACTTTTGTTTCGTACATGTTGATTTATTTTAGTTTTGTCGCTTTTATAATTTAATTTAATATATGTTACACTCAAACTCCGAATTCGGACAATGTCCGAAAATTTTACTCACTTCGCGATGTGGACAACGTGAACTACCCACGTCGCGGAGTGAGCATTTTTTTGGACATCGGCCGAAGCGAAATACCCAGAACGCGTTGTGGGTAAACGAAAATACTCAATTGCCGAAATAAACACGTTCATCGGAGATTGAGCAAAACCATAATACCCATAACCCGACGTGGGTAATCTATTTTACCACGTCGGGCTGTGGGTATTTGTAATTTTCGCAAACGCTATAATCCGTTTCTCACGGTCCAGACGTACAGGTCGAGACATGTCACCTCCACTATCGTTACTGTTAGGAACGAATAGGCCTACTGTCTATTTTCATTGACATTAGTGCACTGTCGTTATACACAAGCAGTTAAGTTTTTCTTTGTTCTGTGCGTAAGTGGCGTGTGTTGACTCATTTTAAAGTGCTGTTGTGTTTTGTGATTTTGTTTGAAATGAAGGAATCATTTTACACAAAATTGGAAGACCTGATGTCCAAGAAGAATGGTCTCACAAGTCGAAATTTTACTATCGAGGAGCCACGCTATGAAGAAATTATCAGCGAAGTAAAGGAGGCAAAAGAGAAGAGGAACAATGGTCAGTCCTTAATGTCTAAAGAGTATCGCCGAATCAATCGGTTTGATGTCATAAACATTGGCGATAAAGAAATGTTAATTGAAAAAACAACTGTAGAAATGACAGACATAAAATATTTCTGTCGCATTGATCAAATGTATGACACAATTCATTCAGATCACTTACGAGTTGGTCATAAAAAAGAAAAAGCTATGGAAGCCGAGCTAAAAAAGAAATTTCGTAACATTACCAGGGAGGTAATTAAAATATAATTGGATCTTTGCGAACCTTGCGCACTTAAGAAAAAGTCAAAAAGTAAAGGGCAGGTTGTTAAACCCATCATTATGACAAAGCCCAGTCAATAAAGGTTTTTTATCGCAACTAATTAGTGGAAAGCTGGATTTGATATATGTGATAGAACCACATAAGACATGTATTTTCCCAAAAGTCCCCACTTCTCCCCCTTGAGCTTTCCCCCCCACCCCCCTTCAAACCTGGGAATAACAGTGGTTCCCTTTATTGGCCATAAGTTGAATATTACATGCACTATCGAGTTGCAATTATTTTTATATTATTTATAATTAGTTTCTCTGCAACTTTTGTTTGAAAGACTTCTTTCTTAAACCAATATTTAAAAAGATATGACATTAAAACTTTGTTAAAAGTTATGTTTTAGGGTACACAGTTTTATTTTATCCTATATATTTTTCATAATAAAAATAATACACAGATATGTTTCGAACAAAAGTTGTAGTATATTTCTTAAGGTTTAAAAATATATTATTGGTTTGTCATCTGAGCGTACTGATGTAGAATGGGGTGACGGCAAAGAGATCGCGTGCGAGCACCTTGAACATTTCCGCGCCACGTTGCATCGGCGCATCGTACGCAGTCCTACTTAAATTACTCTCCGTCCGGGCTTTAGTTGGCAGTACGGGAAAGGCTATGCTAGTGTATTTTAAATGGAGTTTCCGTACTACTAGCCACACTGCTGACATCGGTCGCTCTACGTGTTTACTGTAATAGAGCGGTGTCAGCGACAAGGAAATCGGGCCAGTAAAATCATTGACTTTTTTGTTTTCTCTTGCGATTTTAATGTGCACATAGAATTTTGAAAATGGTACCAAATTAAGGATTATAAAACTGCCTTTCCTGATGTGACACCAAGAAGTGTATATACATTTGTTATATATTTGTTCTAGGCTTTCATAATTGTAACGCAATTGAGAAGAACATAAAAAAATAGTAAGCGAGGTTTTTTTTATTTTTCGGTCAAGAAATTTTGTCAACGAGAAAGTTGTACAAATATAGATAACATTATTTTTTGTAATTTAAGTTACCACTTGGGAAGATTAGTTTAGGCGGTAGGAGTCACAGAAGTCATGAGCTATAATTTTATTTATAAGTGATGCAGTGCCACCATAGTGTTTCTGCTTTTATTTAGGTACTAAATAAATTAAAACTTAATATGTTCTTTTTTATTTATAACTGTATGCAATAAAGTGCATTAGAATGATGCGAAATTAAATTGTGTCGTTAAAATCGATAAAATCACTAAGGCTAAAATGGTATTAACAACTGAGATAAGCGCAATAATTCCACTGAATGAACAGTTGTATATTATTTATACTACAATACCAAATATAAATACACAATGACAAAAAAAGAAAATCATTGTGCTATTGTCATTAGGTGAATGGTAACATCCACTTATTTTTCCAATTGTTTTATTACACCGAGTATGTAAGTAAAGCCGAAGGCACCTTTTCAACTTTCACCGAATGGTACGGAGCGTTATCCATTATAATGACTGAGTTTGATGGAAGGTTTGGTAGAAGCTGGTCTTCAAACCATTTTTCAAATCTTGGACCATCCATCTCGTCGTGGTAATTTTCCTTTCCCTTCTTTGCTAGAAATACCATTTTTGCCTCCTTCACAAAACCATTTTCACCTCCGGCGTGTGTGATGACGAACCGAGGCCCTCGTTCGGTCGGATCTCTCAATCCAGAAGTTAATCCCGCCATGTAAGCGTCTTTTGGAGTAGTTATAGTCTTGTCTACCCACACTTTGTTTGCTTTGTGTCCGAAATTTACCCAGGTTTCATCGAGGTAAGTAATATACTTTTTCTGTCTTTTGTACTCTCGAATCTGTCTCAAATAAGAGTGCCTCCATACAATTATATCCTCTGTTTCCAATAGTAAGGACTTCTTATTACGCCGTTCGAAGCAGAATCCTGAATCTTTGAGAAGTTCCCATAAAGTAGTTCGTTTAAAGTCAGGTAAGTTTGGATCTTCATTCGCCTTAGATAAAACAGCGTTTAATGTTGGGGGCAAGTTTTTTGCAAAGAACGAGTGCACGATTCTTCTAATAGCACTTATTATGAAACCACCGTACTTCAACGCTCTACTGTTTCTATAAACCACCTTTTTACGACTCTTTCTTGGGGTACGCACATGTCCTTTTAGTTCTTCATTTCTAATTCTGTATATCGAACGTTTGCTTGTCCCTGTAGCCTCACTTGTTTTTTCAACTATAAAACTAATACTTGCATTAGGGTAACACGTTTTAAAGTACTGAAAAACGTTCAACACTGTATATCTGTCTCCGCTTTTTATGGGTTTGCCCTTCCCACGTGAATTCATTTTTAACAAAAAAGCTCACTCAGACTTTAAACTAAAACAACCTAAACTATTCACAACTGTATCGAGAAACACCCTAATCCAGCCGAGAACCGACAGTCACTGAAATGAATGAATTATCAAGTGGGACAGAAGAGGAATATATTCATTTTCCGTTTCCATGAAACACCACAGCATTGGGTTATTTCTGTCGCCGTGAGAATTGCAGGACTTTCACCAGCTTCAAGGGAAAAGGGCATTAACAATTAAATACACTTATAGTAGTTTTTCCCTATATGAGGACCCCATCTTCCCGTTTGTTAGCATTAATTACTAATACGAAGGTTTTGTAATCATTATACTATTCGAAAATACTATTTTAATATAGACTATAATGATGTTACAACTTATTGCATTGTTTTCATTATTTTTTATCTAACATCCTACCTTCAAAAATGTAAATATTAGTTTTTCTTAAAAATCCCCCAAAATTACGGCGAAGTAGGAAAAAATTAAATAAAACTAAAAGTAATACAATGTAGGGCATTTATTAGAAAGGTGGAACGAGTATAGCATAAGCTCTGCACTTGAGTCCTGCAGAGCCTGAAGACAGCAGTCGAGTCGCGGCGACAGCTACAATCCGAATCACCGAATATCGTCAGGACGGGTAGTCGCCCCGCGGCCGCTCATATGGCTCGTACTGCCAACTAAAGCCCGGATGGAGAGTAGTTCTCAAGTGTTTGATTCATGTTTAGTTGATAACTACTAAAATGACTTTTGTCTAAATGGAACAGTGGACTGCAATAATTATTTATTAAATGGAACTTATATTTGAACTACGTAACATTATTTGTATATTTGCTTATGTATATATATTGCCAGTTTTGGTTCGGGGGGATATTCCCTACTCTTTGCTTTGCTTACGTTACAAAGAGCTTTCCATTATCCACCACCTATGGACCCGCCGTGTCCCGGACTGGCAAAAACCGGCAGCTGGCATGACAGTAATAACAAAAAGAAGTAAACAATTTTCCTTCAATTACCATTTCCTGTCAGCATCACGGACCACCCACCCACCTCAAAAAATACAAAAATACTATACAGATTTTAAGTTCTATTTTAATAAATTTCATATTATACAGTTTGTAGTTCAACACGTTTTTATTTACAGTATTTTATACAATTTTGTATTACTTTAACAGTGATTCACTTCAAATCATGGCTTGAGGTTTATCTTTACAAGTCGAAAAAGTCGTCCGTTTCTTCGTCCAGTGTTGGGGAGTTAAGATACGACAATCCATTGCAATTTTCACACATTGGAGAACACTTTACTCCAGATTTTCTGCATTTGCAGTAATCTCCGCATGGTTTCTTACATGCGCATGATAGGAGATATAGAAGGTCATCAGGGGCAAACGCCTTTGTACTAGGAACTGGTTTTAAAACCCTCTTCGTCACGCTTTTTTTTTTGTAGTTTCATACTTCCATCCCCAATCAGTAGGCGGGAGTTTATTTCCAACCCAGAGCTGTACTTGAAGGTAAACTCGTAACAAGTGTTGGTGAGCTGCTTCCGATGTAGGTGGTAACTTAACTATGTCAAAGTTAGATTTTAGGGTAGATTTCGTCGTGATCGATGTGAATTTGAAATATCGACCCTCGTTCAAATTTGAGTACTTGCCAAGTCCATAAAGTTCAAGGATAAACTTTTCACCATTTTCTAACAGCTCGTCACGAGATGAATTTTCATTAAGAAATTTCTCCGCTTGAAATTTAGCTTGTGGTTTTGTTTTCAAAGCTTCGACAGCTTTTGTTTTCCCCAAGCCATAAAAAGATGACGTCGTGTCACATCCTGTAACTGCATATGCAAACAGAAGGAGTCGTCTGATACTCTTGTGTGTACTTACCAGTTTTTGTACATCGTAGCAAACAACTGACGGATTTTTACCGAAAATCTCCTTCTTAAATATCAAGGGTTTGTTTTCCGGTGCAAGAGTGACTAGTAAAACTAGCAGATCTGTGTCTGATCCTACAACAAAAACCTTTGAAAATCTGTTCACATGTTCGATTCCACATCTGACAATATCCAAATCAGCATCAGCCTCAGAAATTACTGAGTAGATTCCACTATTACGTAGTTCTTCGTTTAAAAGCGATATAAATTTTCTCTTATTGTTTTTGTTTGATAGAAATGGCTCCTTTTTTGTAATACATACTGTACCCATATCAAACCCGATATTGCAAGATGAATTTTTTTCAGATCGTCTTGATTGTTCCTCGCCCTTTGTTGTGGCTTCTGTGGGGTATCCATCAAACACAATGGTTGCGTTGTTTCCATATTTATTTATGACATAAGAACAGTAATTTTTTATTATGTCTCCATATGTAGATTCCTTTTGCCAGGGAACAGAATGCAGAAGAAAACCTCCATCAATTACCACACTTACATTTTCTCCTTTCGTTACGTCATCTGTAATTCCTTCAGTGAATACTTTAAGGAATGAAGATTTCGTACCTTTTCGTAATGAAAAGTCGTCAAACAAGGAGGGTGGCAAAGAAGCTAGTTCGTAACCGAGGTACAATTTTAATTTGCTTGGACTGTCACAGACACATAAAATGCGATTGAACAACTGTTGTGGGTTCACTGCTACTTCTTTCGAACGAATAGCTACGGACGTGACTTGCTTGAGTCACAACCATATCCTTCCTCTTCAATTGTAGTTCAGAAAAGGTTTTTCCTTTCATTTTTTCCATACTTGCTTTTCCTAACTCGTAAGCGTTGTCACAGTTTACATTGTCATCAGATATAAAACCTGAATACAAAGAAACTAATTCTCCTGAAAGTTTTGTGAATGGATTGTGCTGGGTTAGCCATAAAGTTAATTTTTCGATATCACAATCATCTCTCATTTTTCGTGATTGTCGTAATTCAACATGTTGTTCGCTGAAGGTTATTTTACTTCCGAGGAACTCCTCGACAGCTTCATGTACTTTGATGTAATAGGGAATTCCGAGAACCTATTTTGATAATGTGCTGTCCGTAATCCCCCTACCATGAGTCAAGCCTCTAATTGATTTCATTGGCCGTATAAGGCATTGCTCAATCGTCATATCGGTCCAAACCCCTGACCACAGTTTTCCACTTCTGCTTACAGTAAAATACCCTTTGTTAACAAACATGTCATATTCTTCTTTGGTAAGTTTTGACTCCAACTGAAGCATCTCTTGCACATACATGTGAGCTGATTTTGCATAGGGGAGGTGTCCAGCAGCATGGAAATAGGGTAACATTTCAATAGTAGTTTTACTGTGCATATGCCAGTTTCCTGTTCTTTCGGCGTATATAAATTGTAGCATTAAGTCAATACACTGGAAAAGGTTTATCCACAACTTTGCTGTTCTACTTGAGTTCTTTACTCTTTCAAAAATACCATTCAACTCAACAATGTGTTGACGAAAGTCATCATCGGGTAAAACCTCATCCACGCTTTTCTGATGGGACATTAACTCATTGTACAATTGTTCCAGTGCACCAATTTCTTGACTGACTTCCCTATACTCTTTTTTTAACACTGTAAGAAGAGCCGCTGCTGTGCAGGTGTAGGCTCTTATACTCCTCGAGTAAGCATGGCCACTCATCATGTGTTTAACAGTGTTCTGTCCGTAAACAGTTTCCCAAATATTTTCCAGGCCACTTCCCTCCATGATACGCCCAATAGACCCCATAAACGACATCAGGAGGTGGAAACCTCCAAGCCTGACAATAATTTTTGATATATCGCTGGAAGAATCTGCACTTTGCACGATCTCTGAAGCTTTGACAAATAACGGCTGATCAAATGTAACTACACATGACTGATTTCTTTTTCTACTTTCTGTAGCAGCAAATGTTAGAGCTGAATAGACTGTGGACATGTTACTTGGGTCCATGTTAATGAAAGGCACTGCCATTATATATGTTAGATCACGTTCTCCTTTACCTTCATTAAGTATAGTCATAAAGCCGTTCCATCCAGGTTGATGTTTCAGTCCAGCCATCCACATGATATTTAAAGGAAAAATGTTAATTCCCTGTTTGATATCTGCTGTATTTTTCAGTTCATTGTAGTCTTTAACTATCAGGTTCAAAGAAGACATTTTCTTTTTTGGATAAGCCAAGACGCGCGTTGCTGAACTGCAAGTCACATTAAATGAACCAGACTTGATTCGGTCCACTTGGATGTTTGTATTTACGATGCTATCGGGAGATATACATTGGATACCTCCCATTGCATGGAATGTGTCTAAGCCGTCTAGTGTTCTCATATTGACATCTGCGTTATCAAACACATGTTGCACAAACCCGCCATCTTTCACTTCAGGAGAACCATTGCTTATCAGAGAATTGAGGTAAGTTGAAGCCTCGTGATAGGACGCACATACACCCATTGATGATAATAGGTCAAGTAGATGTTTAGAACCATACATCCGATGTAGAGTCAAAGCAAGTCCAGTTTGAAGCGGAGATATAAACGATCTAGGTCTAACTGCTGAAATGATTGTGTGATTAATAACAATGCCAATTCGGTTTAACTTTGATGATTCTGATGATTTCCTACTCAAAACAGCCTCAGTAAATTTCTTCAGTGTTAGGGACTAAGTTTTTGTTACCTGATTTTATATCTTCAATATCTGGATACACATTAGACTCATACGTCATTTTTTGAATGTCCTCCTTAATTATGTGAGCTGCAGCCATCACGATTCTTAATCTTTCATTTGTTGGATTTTCCTCCCGTTCATTATACCATGTTTCAATCAACTTGTGAGCTGTTTCAGCTAAGCAAAATACATTTTTTTTTTACCTGAGAGGTTTGAAACTACAATTCTGTCACCAAAATGTTCAAGGAGTCGCTTTTTTAAGTACCAATCGCTGTAACTTTCATCTATGTTTTTCTCTTACACATTTGTATCATAAGATCTTGCAGCTGTTTGAGTGTAAACTGACAGTCATCACTGCGTTCAATATTAGCGCATAGGTCAAAAAACACAGACTCTATTTCAGTACTTGGTCTTCCTTGAGAGCCTTCAGTGTTTAGTTTGAAAAATAATTTGTAACAATCACCATGAAATCGAGCTTCCGGTGCTACCAAGTCGCTCACATTTATAATACGTGTTTTTACTTTATTGCCCCATTCATCTTGTCTTACTTCGCAATGATTCAATATTGACTGTCTTGTCTCTAAAGTAGCAACATTATGTATAGTTCTTCTTCGTTGAGCTGGTTGTTTTAGATTAATAACTGCCTCTTCTCCACACAAAAAGCAATGTGTTTTAAATTCAAACTTCTTTTCGGTACTTCGGAGTGATGTTGCAAGGGTTTCTACGGATGATGTTGATAGTTGTTCAGGTGTTGTTGCAGCCTTAACTGTAGTTGGTCTTGTATAGTTTTTCCTGCAATTGACGTGAACACAAATCGAAGTTTTGCCTTCCAGTTTTTCATGCAACCCATCTTCTCGTTTCAAACTGGATTCAACAATCTTTTCTATACCCCTTTTTACTGTTACTATTGGTTCAGAATTGTCTAAGAAGTTACCACAGATAACACAACTCTTATTTAAGTCTTCCATATTTAAGGAAAAAACATCATAGTTTACAGAAAATGTTTAGATACTGAATGCGAAACCAACTTTGAGTGCTTTTAATACATCTAGAATTTTAATTATTATGTGAATAAGGCAAAAAAATGATTTAATTACACTACGTACTCACAAAAAATTAATCCGTAGGAAAAGCACTACCTACTTTAACCCTTAAAACGAGCATCCGTATATATACGCATGTTTACAATTGCCCGTAACGCGTTATATGTAATATTTCGAGCTGATAACAATAATCCTAGAACAGGCCTAATACAATGTAGTGAGTTCTAAGATTCAAGGTCAAGACTATTTTCAGGTTATTATTCATTTTCGAGATCTTTGGACTGGTTACTAGGCAACGAATGTAAATAATATGACGTTTTCATTCATTATTGCCCCTGTCGAGGTAACCGCTAGCGCTCGCAGCGAATATATACGCATCTGCTAGTCACATGACGCGGCGACCGGCTGGCACTCAAGTCAGTCTGCAGTTGTTATTTGTTGTCTGTCTCGTGCATTGTACTAACCTACGGTGTGTAAACAAAGTTTATTATTTGGAATTTACTCTATATTTTTCATTGTGAAGTCTAGTTTTATTTTTGTTGTAAATAGTGTTTATTTTGTGTACATAATCTGTTGTCTTATTGAGTTATATTGTATATCTTGTTATTGAGTATATTGTATATTGAGTTATATATGTATTGTATATTGTATATCGTTATTATTATTTTTTTTTACATTGTACTATCCTGGTTTAGATTTAAAAAAAATATAATTTTACAAAAACTAAAATTATATATATTCAAGAAAATTAAGCGTTAATTGAAAAATTAGAGAAAATTGCTCAGCGTTTTAAGGGTTAATGTCCTCAAATATTATACACGCGTGAAATAGTTCAGTTCAAACTTCGCTAATAGTTCACTTCACTAATAACACAGAGCGACGTGCTCAGACCATAACTAAACGCATCCACACCACTACTGATGAAAATCAACACTGAAAAGATAAGGGACAACAACGCAGAGACGATAAGGGACATGATAAGGATGTTTGTTTACTTTGTCAAGTCGGGCTGGCGCTGCGCTGGGTGCAGGCCACACGCGCACTCTTTGCCGTCGCCCCATTCTACATCAGTACGCTCAGATGACAAACCAATAATATATTTGTAAACCTTAAGAAATATACTACAACTTTTGTTCGAAACATATCTGTGTATTATTTTTATTATAAAAAATATATAGGGGAAAATAAAACTGTGTACTCTAAAACATAACTTTTACCAACGTTTTAATGTCATATCTTTTTAAATATTGGTTTCAGAAAGAATTCTTTCAAATAAAAGTTGTAGAGAAACTAATTATAAATAATATAAAAATAATTCCAACTTGGTAGTGCAAGTAATATTCAACTTATGGCCAATAAAGTGAACCACTGTTATTCCCAGGTTTGAAGGGGGGTGGGGGGGAAAGCTCAAGGGGGAGAAGTGGGGACTTTTGGGAAAATAAATGTCTTATGTGGTTCTATCACATATATCAAATCCAGCTTTCCACCAATTAGTTGCGACAAATGGTAATTTTTTCCTTTTATTTACTGGGCTAACAGCATTAAATTCCCGCTGCCAGGTAACATTTCTCGAAATAAGACAGTTTCTCCTTAAAAATAATTCCCTGCTTATAAAAATATCAAATAGTTTAACGTATATAGGTTATCTGATTTTGATGGCAAATTTTACCATGATTTTTTTGGTACTAAATTGGAATTAGTTGCTCAATATCTTAATAGAAGTATATTAAAATTAAAAAAAACTGCAAGATAAAATGTCACATTTTAATCGGAGGTGGTTGAAGTTCAAACTTGAATGGGAATTAAAATTTAATTTTTGCATGCCTGATACCTGTTTTGTATCTACAGGGTGTTTTTGAACTCTCTGAAAAAATTTGAGGTATTGTTTCTGGGTCATGGGAGAATACTAATATCATATTTAAAGTGTCCAAACCTCCTTGGTTATCCTTTTAGCCACCATTTTGTTTTCTCACTAATAAATTTATATCTCAAGAACGGGATGTTGTACTGAGCTGAAATTTTGCATTTATGTTTATCTTATAGTTGCTTACTTTAAAAAGAAGAAATTCTCAAAAGCTCACATACGAAAAATCACTATTACTTTGAAATGGTAATTAATAGTAACATCTGATTTCCATTGTTGGTAAAAATTAAAAGAAGAACAGCTGATTATTTATTTTAAATTACAATTTAATAAAGTCAGCTTGGTTCACCGAAATCGATCACCGTAATATTTGTGCATTTTGTACTTGTATTGTAATATATTTGTGCATTTTGGGCTTATATTGTAATACATTTTGTGTTGTGTAACGTTTTACTTATACTTTATATAAGTGAAATATGAATAATATTATCTAAGTATTACTTGGAAAATAATAATAATTGTCTTGTATGATTATAACTTGCTTTATTTTTAACATAGATTAATTTAAAAAAATCGAGTAGTTACATATTCAGATAAAAAAGTAATAAGTCGATATTTTTTAAATTACATTTATTTTTGTAGTCATAAATGTTAGTCGATCCTAGAGGAAGTCATTCGATATATAATTTATCGATTAATTAGTTCTACTGATTAACCTAAGAAATTAGGTTCAATGTTCATTCCTCTTAATACCAACATGGTGTTCGATCAAGAGTTGCCATCGGTGTAACACTTTTAGAGAAGTCTGGGCATATTGAGTGGTAGTAGGGTTCCGATTGTCGTGCAGAAAAGAGAAGCGAGGCCTGTGATCAGCTGGTCAGACCAAAACTACGTGAAAGTGAGTCCATGTAAAGCTGTAGGTCCCCTGGCTGTTTGACTACTAATAAAGGAATATTTATATTAAACAAACGATCTTATTTAGTAACAATGACTACACTCGTTCACATCTATGTTCATCCACTCTACATATTTGATTATGTGTACGATTGACGTCTTAAAAATGAATTACAAAAATTACTGTTAATAAAGGCTACTAAACAGAACCCACGTACTCAATCACTTTTTAGTGGAGCTCGTCCCAAGCCATTCGTGTCTGACAACGTCCATTGTGCCACAAGTGTGTTTGCTGTATGTAATAAGAACCCCCCTCCCCAACCATACAATATTCTCTCTATCGGTGAATGTGTTTAATTAGAACCTATATTGTTCCTTACTTCGCGGATATGCATGCAGTCCACTGTAAAATTAACTCGTGAATGTCGTATATTATATAGTGAGAATATCTCATACTGCATTGAAGATGTATGTTTTAAGTTATTTTTTTAGTTTTACAATGTATATTATCTATTAAATTTTTTATCTATATTGTTTTCAGTGAAACTTTTATGGATTGATCGAGCTTTTACTTACATTTCTTGTTGTTATAGTCCCATAGAGAATATGCAATTCAAGTAGGCCAATAAAAAGACAAATATGTTTACAAGCAAAGTAAACTAGGCTATCTAACGGTAGCTCTCACAGAAATGATGTACTTGAATTCTAAGTTCTGATAACCAGATTTAATGCAAACCTAACATGGAACAATCCGTTGAATAACGCTTTGAATCACTGTCAAATTACACTGAGAGCTATCACAGCGAAGATATAAACAGAGTTGGAGACTAACCATTGCTAGCCTGGGTTGATTTTGTTGGCCCAAAGTAGCAACACGTACAGTGGTAATGACCAACCCACCCACCCATAAACGAACAGTGGTACTATTCATTTGTGCGCTAAATGTGCGTCGAGGCATAATTTCTTAGGTACATCAAGCGATGGCTGGCTATCACCTTTTAATTTCTTCCCTTATAAGGGGGGTGGTACACATATGCGCAATCGTTTTGTGGTCAAATGTTAAAAAAATATTATGTACTTTATTTTTAATCAGATATTTTTAATTTTGTCACAGTTACTTAAGTAGACCAACACTACTTAAAAAAATATATCTTTGAAAAAAAATTTAAAAATGCATGTTTTATATAATTTAAAAAAAAAACCAAAAAATTAAATCTGCATATTTCGTTTACATCATAACTTATTTGTCTTTTGATATATTTTGCTAAAGTAAATTTTTTCTTGTTTAGAATGATTAAGGCAACAGTTTGAAGCTAAATTAGAACCTTGGGGTGAAAAAAAGTAATTTTTCAACATTTCTTAAAAGTCAAATTTTAATCCGCACCCTTTTTTAATGAAAAAACTTAAATTATTAGCAATGTTTGAGACTTACCATGATAATTGAGATTCATATTGTAGCTATAGGTCTAATACACAGTTCATAAAAATGTGGTGATGATATCATCAATAGTTTTTGAGATATGATTTAAATGGTAATAAAAAAACACTGGTTTTGGAAAATCACAATTTAACTTTAAAATCACCAAAAAATAAACAAAAACCAGACTAAAACTCCCCTGCAGCATATAAAACTCCTTCAACTTCTTTGTCTTTCTGTTCTTTCTTAAGTCTCTGCAGTCTTCTTGCTCTTCTTGCTTCCAAAGTTTCAAATTCTGGTTTTTTCTCAGCCTTCGTAACCCTGGAAACGTCGAATTCGTACATAGCTTTTTGAAAGTTTTTACCAGGGACAATTTTCAAATGATCCAGAACTTTAGACCTTGCTCTGTTTCCTTCATTGTACACCAAAACAGCTTCATAAGCAGCTATTTTAATTACACTGGCTTCAGCAAACCCTCTTTTAGGACACACAGACCACAAAACATTGTTGTAACTTTCATTTGCGTTCTGGGTTTTGCCTTTCAAACATCTCCGTAAGAGCGAAGGCATAGAAAGATCAACAAAAATAGGTTTTAAGAATTCCATTATGGCTTCTGGAATTGTATTTTTATGCTTATATGTGTTTTGTGTGTTTGATGCCTCTGCTTTTCGATAAGTGCACCATGATTCTGGGCCCTCCGGGCAAAAATCGTGCATTGGTTTTTCATCGGTGCTTGCCTTATGTTTCCAGATTGCCCACACAACTCTCCTCATCTTGTCCAGATCATTTGTGTTTCCTCTGATAGCATTAACATAGTACACACACAGTTGGTTTATCACAGGACCTGTAAGTCGGTTTTTGCCTCCGACTTTTTTTACCGTCACTCAAAATTATTTTTTTGTTTCCATCTTTCAATTTCTTCAAACGACTGTACATCCTTTTCTGAACATGTCCTACACATTCTTCCTTTACAATAGGCACATCAGGACCATAAGGTAGGCATTCAATTACAGAACTGTAACTAGCAGTGTCACCATCACCCATATAGTTGGTGTAACGCACGCCAAGTTTTTCATTCGAACGGAGAAACATGTTTTTCATTCCTTCCACTTCCATGCTTCCAGCAGAACCAAAGTGGTTTCTTCTACATTTCCACTGGCTTTGTGATCATTGAGCCATTTCTCATAATTTTTACCTGATTTAGGACCTTTCCAGGAGTTGCAACCATGGCAAAATGACGACAGAGCTTCAACATCTAAAATTTTTCCTGTATTTGCTCCTATCACAGTGCATACTCCATGTAGTGATGTGTTCCCTCTCTTCATCCAAGTGCCATCACCAGATACAGTTATGTCAGTGTTTGGTTGGTTTTCTGTCTCCTTTATTTCCTGTAAAACTGCTTCCTTCATGCATTCATTTGCTGCGGCCTTAGTAGCACACAATATTTGATTATTTATACGATTATACGTAGGAGGCTTGACAGGTGGTGGCATATTCATCATACCACAAAACCTGGTCAAACCCTTTAGGCCTAGTTCAACACATCTCATAGAGTAAATTGACCTCCTATTAACTTCATATGCATTTGTTTCCTCAATAATTCTACTGGTATGAAAGGAGCCTACCGGCTTGCATGACTTGCACTGAACTACAATTTTGGAACCCAGCACTTTTACATTGGTTTCAGCTAAAGTAATTTCTCCATGGCAAATTTTACATGATAAGGAAGATTTTAGGCCTTCACTTAGAAGTTCCATATCAATTAACCTATAACCAACAATGTTATTTGTTACAAGGTTTAGGCTAGACTTAGATCTGGGACTAGGCCTAGGCAATGTTTTGGGAGTACTAGGGCTGGCCAACTTTGTTTTTAGTTTTAGTTTTTTACTAGATGGGGTTTGTTCAAATGTTGATTACCAGTAAATAACCTTTTCTTACTTCTATAGGAATTCTTTCTACGACCCATTTCACAAAACAACAACACAATCAAGTCACTGTAACACAATTGCTAACGTTTTGTTGGTTGTCACTGAAATGTAAACAAACAATTAGCAGAAATGTATTTCTGACATCTGTTTTCTCTGTGCCGTGTTCCTAGACAGTACAGAGTACAGTAGAAGTATAAACAAAAAAGCAGCACTATACAAAAGTAACTTATTCCGCAGTTTAGAATCCTATGTCGAACCGATTTCGTTGCCTGACCAAAACCTCCAAAATCGCCCTTGCATCGCTTGGGCTTTTCCTCCATAACTTTTTCAAAAATTGAGATATCAAAATAATTCTTTTACTAAATTGCTCATAAAACATGTGGTTGTAAGAAAAAAATTCATTTGAAAAATGTGATTTTTTTGAAGTTTAATAGTGTACCCATTGCTCACCTAATCCATAAGGATGAAATTTATTAATTATTACTACAGATGTATGAAGTAGGATATTAGTTCTAATCTCTATATAACGGCCACTGACGCGATCGATGCAGCTTTAAGTAGCAACATCTGTTTATATTTTCTCTACGCATTGGGCAGTTAGTGATTTCTCCTATCAATTTTACCAATTGGTCTATTATGGATAAAAAACACATTATTTTATGTCCTTAATAAGAGATATATACTATCTGAAAGAATATTATTTACGGAAATCATATTTGCCCTTTTTAACAAAGAACACATTGATACATATTGAAAGGTATAACGAAATAACCTAATTGATCCACTCTTATACTTTTAACAAGATGAATGTCATAGGTAAGAGTGGTGTTCGAGGTATCGATAGAGGAGGGGGAGAGGGGTTGTTTCTTTGACATCCTACTCAAACATCGTCCTCATGGTGACACGTTTGCATCCTAAGGGCCAATTATGGCTGTCATCGTTTGTAGTGGCGTTTCTTTGTATTTCATAAGATTTTGACTTTTTATTACATAATAGTTCAATAATAAAATGTTATAATAACAATACGATGTGAATTAATTCTTTTTTTTATTTTATAAATACATGCTAATTTTATTTTATCTTATTTTTCCATCAAACAGAGTAATGGGGAGGTGGAAGAGAACTAGTATGAACATTAATGATAGCCGGGAGTCAAACCTGGGCTTTTTATAACTCAGGCTAAAAGTCCTCCTCCAGTGCTCTATACTCTGATCAGTTTTAATAACAATACCTTTAAAAACCTAATATTGTGCTTATAATGTCAAAATAACTAAGCTAAATATCTACTATTTTCTTCTAGTAATATATTTTTATATTTCATAATTAAGGTCTTCTTAGAATCTCTAAAGTTGAAAGCTGATTGGTAGACTATTATGATGTTACATAGGTAAATAATAAATATATGCAGTAAAGACCTTTATTATTTATTTATTTTTTTTTTTTATTTCAAAACGCAAAGATAAATAAGACGTGTTGATTAATTGATATAACGTAAACTCACTATCGTAGAAATAGTATAATAATAATTGAATAATAATAGTTGAAAAAAAATAGTTGAAATAATAAAGAGGATAGTTCCTTCTCTTAGAAGTCTATAGGTTAACGTTTTGAATGTACTTAAATTGTAGGTTGGTCAAGAGTGTTGTATATTATATTTGTAAGAGGTGCTTGGCACACGATAAATGTATAAATTAGTGTATATATATATACAAACTGTCATTAATAAGTGTACACTTACTGTAGTTTACCAGTTGACCCCATACACTTACTGTAGTAATGGTTCACCAGCTCATCCCATACAGTAACCGTAGTAATGGTACACCAGCTCACCCCATACATTTACTGTGGTAATGGTTCACCAGCTCACCCCAATTACTTACTGTGGTAATGGTTCACCAGCTCACCCCATACACTTACTGCGGTAATGGTTCACCTGCTCACCCCATACACTTACTGTAGTAATGGTTCACCAGCTCAAACCATACACTTACTGTAGTAACGGTTCACCAGCTCACCCCATACACTAACTGTAGTAATGGTTCACAACTCACCCCATACACTTACTGAGGTAATGGTTCACCAGCTCACCCCATACACTTACTGTAGTAATGGTCCACCAGCTCACCCCATACACTTACTGTAGTAATGGTTCACCAGCTCACCCCATACACTTACTGTAGTAATGGTTCACCAGCTCACCCCATACACTTACTGAGGTAATGGTTCACCAGCTAACCCCATACACTTACTGTAGTAATGGTTCAACAGCTCACCCCATACACTTACTGAGGTAATGGTTCACCAGCTCACCCCAAACACTTACTGAGGTAATGGTTCACCAGCTCACCCCATACACTTACTGTAGTAATGGTTCAACAGCTCACCCCATACACTTACTGAGGTAATGGTTCACCAGCTCACTCCATACGATTACTGTAGTAATGGTCCAAAAGCTAACCCCATACACTTACTGTAGTAATAGTTCACAAGCTCACTCCATACACTTACTGTGGTAATGGTTCACCAGCTCACCCCATATACTTACTGCGGTAATGGTTCACCTGCTCACCCCATACACTTACTGTAGTAATGGTTCACCAGCTCAAACCATACACTTACTGTAGTAACGGTTCACCAGCTCACCCCATACACTTACTGTAGTAATGGGTCACCAGCTCGCCCCATACACTTACTGTGGTAATGGTTCACCAGCTCACCCCATACACTTACTGCGGTAATGGTTCACCAGCTCACCCCATATACTTACTGCGGTAATGGTTCACCTGCTCACCCCATACACTTACTGTAGTAATGGTTCACCAGCTCAAACCATACACTTACTGTAGTAACGGTTCACCAGCTCACCCCATACACTTACTGTAGTAATGGGTCACCAGCTCGCCCCATACACTTACTGTGGTAATGGTTCACCAGCTCACCCCATACACTTACTGCGGTAATGGTTCACCAGCTCACCCCATACACTTATCGTAGTAATGGTTCACCAGCTCACCCCATACACTTACTGTAGTAATGGTTCACCAGCTCACCCCATACACTTACTGAGGTAATGGTTCACCAGCTTAACCCATACACTTACTGTAATAATGGTTCACCAGCTCACTCCATACGATTACTGTAGTAATGGTTCAAAACTCACCCCATACACTTACTGTGGTAATGGTTCACCAGCTCACCAAATACACTTACTGTGGTAATAAGTGTACCAGCTCACCCAATACACTTACTGTAGTAATGGTTCACCAGCTCACTCCATACACTTACTGTGGTAATGGTTCACCAGCTCACCAAAATTCACTTACTGCGGTAATGGTTCACCAGCTCACCCCATACACTTACTGTAGTAATGGTTCACCAGCTCACTCCATACACTTACTGTGGTAATGGTTCACCAGCTCACCACTTACACTTACTGTGGTAATTAGTGTACCAGCTCACCCAATACACTTACTGTAGTAATGGTTTACCACCTCACTCCATACACTTACTGTAGTAATGGTTCACCAGCTCACCCCATACTCTTACTGTAGTAATGGTTCACCAACTCACTCCATTCACTTACTGTGGTAGTGGTTCACCAGCTCTACCCATACACTTACTGCGGTAAATGTTCACCAGCTCACCCCATACACTTACTGTGGAAATGGTTCACCAGCTCACCAAAATTCACTTACTGCGGTAATGGTTCACCAGCTCACCCCATACACTTACTGTAGTAATGGTTCACCAGCTCTCCCCATACACTTACTGCGGTAATGTTTCAATAGCTCACCCCATACACTTACTGTGGTAATGGTTCACCAGCTCACCCCATACTCTTTCTATAGTAATGGTTTACCAGCTTACACCATTCACTTACTGTAGTAATGGTTCACCAGCTCACCCCATACACTTACTGTGGTAATGGTTCAACAGCTCACCCCATACACTTACTGTAGTAATGGTTCAACAGCTCACCCCAAACACTTACTGTAGTAATAGTTCACCAGGTGTCCCCATACACTTACTGTAGTAATGGTTCACCAGCTCACCCCATACACTTACTGTAGTAATGGTTCAACAGCTCACCCCATACACTTACTGTGGTAATGGTTCAACAGCTCACCCCATACACTTACTGTAGTAATGGTTCACCACCTCACCCCATACACTTACTGTAGTAATGGTTCAACAGCTCACCCCATACACTTACTGTAGTAATGGTTCACCAGCTCACCCCATACACTTACTGTGGTAATGGTTCAACAGCTCACCCCATACACTTACTGTAGTAATGGTTCACCACCTCACCCCATTCACTTACTGTGGTAATGGTTCACCAGCTCACCAAATACACTTACTGTAGTAATAGTTCACAAGCTCACTCCATACACTTACTGTGGTAATGGTTCACCAGCTCACCCCATACACTTACTGTAGTAATGGTTCACCAGCTCACCCCATACACTTACTGCGGTAATGATTCAACAGCTCACCCTATACACTTACTGTGGTAATGGTTCAACAGCTCACCCCATGCACTTACTTTGGTAATGGTTCACCAGCTCACCCCATACACTTTTTGTGGTAATGGTTCACCAGCTCACCCCATATACTTACTGTGGTAATGGTTCACCAGCTCACCCCATACACTTTCTACAGTAATGGTTCACCAGCTCACCCCATACACTTTCTATAGTAATGGTTCACCAGCTCACAACATTCACTTACTGTAGTAATGGTTCACCAGCTCACCCCATACACTTTCTATAGTAATGGTTCACCAGCTCACCCCATACACTTTCTATAGTAATAGTTCACCAGCTCACCCCATACACTTACTGTGGTTATGATATACCAGCTCTCCCTATACACTTTCTGTGGTAATGACAATACCATCCACCCTTATTCTATACTACTATATTCTTAATGGTGCAGTCCTTTACCTCCACTACTATTGTTAATATGGTAATGGCTCACCTACCCATTCAGACATTTACAGTGGTAACGGCCGACTCACCCACCCATACAGGTACGTACAATGGTGACTAATTACTCACCTAATTATACACTTAGATTGGTAATAAATTACTCACCCACCCATAGACGTACAGTGATAATTGTAAATTTTTTTATCTTTAATGCAGTAAATAATTGTTCAATTACATTGCTAAAGTCACAATAAAGTAAAAGTGTAAAACTTATACATTGTCACTTGGACATACCTGGCTAAACATTCTCTCCAACACTAGCACATAGACTTATGGACACAGACATAATTCCATTTAAACTGCAGACTCGGTCATTCATGTATTAGGTTCCGACTCAATTCAATTTAAATTTCCCACCGTTTGTCCAAGAACACGGGATGACTACCAAGTGACCAATGTCCTCGTCATACATATCGGTACACTGAAGACTATATTGAAGGAACCAGAGTCGTAGTTATGGATTGAGAATAAATATCGTATATGGTCTACGATAGTTATAATTGTACATTGACTGAAGAAAGGAAAAGAAAAGAAAAACTATCGTAAACAAGTAAACCAGTCATGAAAATCCATAGAACATCACACAGTGGGTTCGTTATCAACACTGAAGTGCGTTCGTGGACAATGTGCACTGTCTGCCAGGGTTAGTACGAGGGGTGTAGTACGGGGGTGAGTGCCAGGAAGGGAGTTGTGTTGGAGAAAATCGGAAAGGGCAAACTACTGTTTTGTGCCGAGCTACACGTACCGTTATTAGCAGGGTTTTCATAAATCCCTCTTTTGTTTTCTACACAAAAGCTAATATTTAACAGAAGCTTGGGCGTAAAGGAGCAATCGTGTACAGTACACATATTCCATTTCGATCGTAAAAGATCCTTTTACTAATAATTATTGTAGATTATACATTGTATTTGTTTTTTGCATTAATATTTGTATCTTTTATGTTTAGTTTGTTTCAAAATATAGAAACTAAAAACGTTATATGCAAAATCATAAATTTAACATTCGAAGGTAATTTTGAGGTATTTAAAATGAAATAATGAAGTTTTATTCCAAAATATACAATTTCACAAACATGCTGATAATGGAATATAAACTAGCCACTTTTCCCAGTAGTTGTGGCCAGTTCAACAAGTGAATTCATACATTACAAACAATAATAAATTGTCATACTAAAATTCATAGTTAATTCCTTTGTAGGTTTATACACATTTAGTGTTGAGGTATAAAATGATTATTAGAGTGGATTATCGTAAAATGGAATGCGACTATGTCAACTAACCAAACAGTCTAATTTAAGACAGAACAATAACACTTGCACTTTCGGAGTTCGAGCTTCAAATCTACATTTTTTTAATATCAGCCTCTTGACTAAAGAATAATCAAAACCTAGCTTTCCACCAATGCCTTAACTAACAACACTATGTTACTATCTAATAGAAAAGCGTTAATATAACTAACGTTAAAATCCTTTTATTAAATTTCCAAACTTGACTTTAGAGCGCTCTTACGACAAGTGCTGGAACTACGAGGATGACCAGTGACGTAACGGTATTATCCAGCCGTAACCAAAGCAATGCCTTAATACGTTGCATGACTGTCACACTTAAAGTTCGTTATCTGCACCGTTCCAATAACCTACTTGTATGAATATGTGAATTCGTGTGCAAGTGAGCACTTAATATTGTGGATATTCGTATGCTTACTGTCTTATACATGCATGTTTTTTATTGTTTTATTCTTGTAGATTGCCGACTGTGTTCAGATCTTGGAAACACAGCACGTCGGAGCTGCTACGTGCACTCATTTCAAGTCGACAGATTCATTAACTCGAATATAATGTCGGACGATGCCTGTAACTATAGTGCATAATATACTACTAGTACCATACTTACATAGGTTTTACTGTATTTTTACGATATTACACTATATACAGAAGGTGCAGTGTATTAATATTTGAGACGTTACCTTCTTTGTTTATGTTCAGGAGATATTGGTACTATCACCACCACTTCTTCCCCATCGAACCCCTTTTAAAGAATAGTGTTGTGAATGTGGAATTTTATAGGAACAAATTAAAGTTTGTGTCAAAAGTTTAATTGAGAATAAAATTGTAGTGTTTTAAAAGGTGACATAAATCAAGTATTTTATCTAATCGGGTAACCTGATTAGATCGAACTATGAACATGGTTATTTGGACGTTGTAGTAAGAGTCGAGGCAGGCTTTATTCGTTGGAATCGTTGACTAGAATCCGTCTGCAAGGACAGTTTTCACGTTGGTTGGTTTGGTAGTGAGATGAAGGTTCTTTCTAATTGGCTAGGACGTTTTGTTGGTTCGGATCTTGGTGGGACGGTTAGGGTAGTTTTAGGGTGTTGTCGCTTCGACGTCATACCAAGATCGGCCGTTCATTGGGCGACAGTAAAGTTTTGCAAAGTGTTCGTGACAAAACGTTTTGTGGTAGAAGTGTCTGTGTTCTTAGTGATTTTTTTAACAGAGTTTATTTTTCACAATTCACTCAAACGGCGAAATGAGTTTATTTTTCTGATTTTGTTGAATCTAAGTTTTAGGCAAAATTCAACTAACCAACTCAACGTGATCATTGTTCAAAGTGAGTAATGCAATACTTGTTCCGGAACTTTATTTTCACCAGTTAGGTAGCTCAGTGCAACCCAAAATTCGGATTTATAGCCTCGGAAATTTTAAATTCATAATTTTATTATAACAGAACAAAATAATTATCTACTTTTGAATATAAATAATAATAATGATACAAAATTGAATTTCCAGACGAAAATCTATTCTATCATACAATTTTCATATAAAACTAATTAATCCATAAGGTATTATGCATTTTTTCCAACCTTAAAAACAATAACAAGATGTGATCTATTTGCATCGGTCATACCTTATTCTGATTTATTTTGATTAACTATACAATTTGACTGAAGTGATTCTTCTAATAAACACTAGATATTGAGTTAAGTAGTCCACTTAACCAGTGAAGTGGAAGCTCTGTTTCCCACCGGGAGGATAAAGGCTAGTAAACATCACACAACTAATTAACGAATCACTTCCCTTTGAGTTTGTTGAGACGCGTAATCAAAGAGAATTAAATCACTGAAGAATGTAAAATGATGGAAGTTCAAAGCCAGTGAAATGGTGTGACTGAACTTCATTAAAGCTTAGTGAAATTGAAACAAATAAAACTTTATATTCATCCATAAAGTTAATAGTTTCCCGAGTGTTTACCTGATATGTCTATGTACACTAAATCCTATGTAACAATGTTACCTCTGTCAACTGATAAATATTTTATTTTTTGTAATAATCAATGGCTTTGAACCGAATGGTTGTGGATATTCCATCCTGTAAAAAGATAAACATCAACTGGATAAAATTCACTATTTAATGATTTGTTTTAATATATAAATATTTTTAAAATTAGTTTATATATAAACAACATTTACCTTAAAAATATACAAGTAATTAAGGGAATAATTTTAAAAAATTCTGATTTATTTGTAAAATGACGGGCCGATTTCCTTTTTCCCCTTACTCTATTGTCCATTCCCTATAGACTATTGATCTGTGCGTAGAACTTATTCAGAGAAAGTAAGGGGGAGAATCAGTAGAGTGTAAGGTGAAAATTACTGACAAATACTTCCAGACAAGGCCAGGATTCAATCCTGCACTTAAGTTCAAAATCCTGCCACCCGAGACTACTTGACCACCGGCTCTCCCAATTCTCCCATATTACTAATGTCAAAGTAAGCAAATAATCTTTACAACTTAAAATTACAAAAGCGCTATTATGTGAACATAGGACTATTTTACACATACTTTTATACATAGGATTTAATAACATTCAAACTGAGTACACTTTAAATTTTATTTAAATTATTTTACATAACATGTTTCAACTTATTAGCGATTTTCAAGTGTAAATTAAATAAAGTATATAATAATTGAGTATGTATAAAAGTATAAAAAATAAGTATATAATAATTAAGTTTAAAAAATTATTATATTCTTATTTTATTTTATTTACACCTGAAAATGACTATAAGTTGAAACATTCTGTGTGAAATAATTCAAATAAAAATTTAAAGGGTACTCAATTTTATTAATTCCTAAAAATACACAAGTAGCCCTAATTTTTAACTTTATAATATATATATATATATATATATTCACTAGACTAGCTGAAAATATAATTGGTTAAAACCCAACTCCAAAAGCTCTGGGTTTTCAGTTCGATGTCAATGAGTCAACATTAATTTTTAATGAAACCTGGCTGATAACCACAAACATATCGTTTATCGGTGAGCCAATGATACTTCCTAAGTTTTGAACACATTAAAATTCTTGCAAGCATTTATTTGTTCACCCACTTTCCAAATATTGGAAATAAATGTTAATGCACATTTAGATAATTGTTGTCATAGGAATAAATAAATAATTTCTAAGTAACGAATAATGATAATTAAGTAATTATTTTGCTGAATTGTAACTATGAATTAATGTATAATTTAATTAAAAAAAATACATTACAAAATATAAATTGAACAGTCCAAATGTTCGTGATTAATCTGAAAGCTATTATTTATTTATAAACTAAACTTGTATTATTTTGCAGCTCTAACATTCCATCAAATGAAGAGATATATAATATATTTATAGGAATTAGTTGAAAGAAAAATGTTACTGGTTTCAATATTTTTTTCACATTTATGATACAAATAATAACTATATACAGTCAAGGGGTCCTTGAGTTCAGAGGATAGGTCTTGGTGATCGACCTGACTTTGTTGCTGAAGTTTTGGTTGAACTTCATTTTTCCTGTGGCAAACGAATTATCAAAGAGTAAAGTCACAAAGCTCAGAAGCCTAAAGCTTTGAGTTTCGCTGATCAAACGTACTCATGGTGTCTGTACTGATTTATTTTCTTCTTATTGATTTATTTGAAAAATTTATTTATAATACTCATAGTTATTATGGTTTATAATGGCCTTATTTTTGACAATCCAGATGGTACTACCAGAAAGAGAATTTATGAGATTTTGAACGTAAATTCAATAAATGAATCATTATCTAATAAGTTATTATTTTATAATGAATACAAGGAAAATTGAACATCAAATACACTCTAGCTGCAATAGAATTACGCAATTGTATTTAATATGTAATATACTCGTACTAAAAAGTTTTTTATATAAATTTAACATTTAAGTTTAAAAATAAATCTGATTTACATCAATTTGCCAGACAACCCTTTTGTAATTTTTCTGTTTTTACTAACAGTTACAGATAGCTAATATATAATGGACTTAATTGATTTGGTTGAAATAATGAAGTAATTTCCATTGTAACTGTGGCATGTACAACTAACGTACATTGGAGGTTCAATATACCAATTCACTTATTCTTACTTTATTTTCGAACTCTAACCGTGAGTTCTAACTAGATGAACACTCATATGTTCCACGATCCAACACAGGAAAGTGAAACGTTGAACAACTAGGATGTATCAATGTTTACAATGAAGAAACTCTCCAGAATAGCTCATTGAAGGTAGCAGACCTAGAACGATTCCCCTGGAACGTTTTGAAATGTGGGTTCCAGAGTAACTAAGACTACACCCTATCAAATAAACATCAAGCTCCAAACAGACAGTGCTCATTATGTTATAATAGCTGTAGACCACAAATAAAAAAAAGTTATAGAATCTTGTTATGTAGAGAAATTACTTCTCCAGTACTCTGGGTGCTAGCAGGACCAGCACCGTAGTTAGTTCCTCCCCTTCCTCCGCTCTAGATGTTCAAGTATACATTAGTAATTATTACAACATATTTATAAAGACTTAAACAATTAGTAAAAGTAACTGAGGCGTTACTGGTGCCACAAGAATGACTCTTTCATTTTATCTATGCTGTATACTTAAGAAAAAAACGTATTTTATAGTAAAACATTTTGGGAAGAATTTGTAAAAATAAATTAGAGTATAATGATTTCTTAAACTTAAACATGTGAGCAAAGCAGATTAGCCTTTGAAAAATTTTCCTCCAAAACCCGCTGTAATCAAGTGCAAAGAGAAATATGAATCGGTATTAAATACCTTCATTTCCAGACACAAAAATTTGAATAGTGTTAAAAGGAATCGTCTAATAAAAAGATTTTAAAAAACTAGTAGACACGCTTCACGTGCCAACCTCGTCCCTCGCTACGCTAAGGGCAAATCTATGAAGAAACTCTCCAGTTACCTTAATACCTTAATAGTTAAAATCGATCAAGAAATTAGAAAAAAAACGGCTTCACGTATAATACATATATAGATGAATATTATGTTAGACAATTTGAAAACTATATGAATTAATGATCGAAAAATTACCGATAGAAGCACATCGATTACTTCTGAAAATATACAGAATAATGTAAATGTTAATTGTTAGACAATTTGCTACTACTGTTACATCCTTATGTACTTAAACTCCGCCCCTCTCAGCGCTGAAGCAATTTCACTGCTTGCTCAGCAGATTAATTAATCTACCTAACCTGAAGTAATTTTAATTAAATGCTTTTGTTTCTTAAATTTCAGATGTTTCCTAAATTAAAAGTCAATAAATCTTCATGGTAATTAAATAAAGGTTATACCACAATAAATTTAAGGTGGGACAGTCGATTTTTGGTGAGTTAAATATTTCCCAATTATAAAATCAAAATTAGTTAATGTACCTTCATTTGACATAAGAAAAATACAACAAAATATGTTAACCACTACATTATAACTTGTGGCCTTATGAAGTGGTGAATTTAACTTATTTTAAATCAAGACTATTGCAAATTTAATTTAATTATTTATAACTATTTTTTTATTTATTTTTTAACTATTTTTATAACTATTATTTATAACTATATTTTCATTTTTGAAAAAAAAATTAAACTTGTACTTTGAACGGTTTTGTCTTATGCTATATTTAAAATCAGTTAAATTCACCACTTAATAAGTCCACAAGTTCCAATATTGTGGTTAAAAAACATATTTCTATTTTCCTGTCTCAAGGAAAGGTACATTAACTAATTTTTATCATAAAATTGGAAAATAATCAACTTACCGAAAACCGATTGCACCACCTTAATAGCCATTCATTCTGTATTATTCATTTGAATCATATTAAGAAACATTGCAAAATAAAATTACTGTAGACGATATTTTATAAATTTTGAGTTTTGGATACTCTTTCTTGTATAGTTTAAATAAAAACTAAATAAAATATTGACTATTGGACATTCCTGCTCTCTTCGCGTGCCAACCACTTCACTCACTGTGCTCGTTTAACCTCGGTCTGTGATTTGTGACTACCAAATAGTGGGAAGACTGTTAAAAGTAACAGAATCAATTATTTAGTATTGTTTTCGTTCAGTAGCTTTTTTACTATGTAGGAAAACTGTACGGTTTTGAGTCCCCTCGAAAAACACGCAATCTTTGAAACAACGTAAACTGTTTTAATATAAAAAAACAACTCTAGTGATAGAACATCGTTGGATCATGCAAGGTCAGTGGGGTGGAGTCGAGAGTTTTTTCAATTACTCATATTTTTCTACTATCTTTAGCTAAAATTATCTTCCTTATAGCTTGAGACATTTCGTGCAGCCTGGTCTACTCACGAAATTATACATAAAAAGATTTTTGTTAAAAAAGTAATTTTATTCATTGATAGAGCTATAAATACAAAAACTTATAAGAAAAAAAATTAAAATAACTGAAACCTTGATTTAAAACTTGTCAACAATATCAACACATGTTAATTAGAGAAGTATTAAAACTACACGTGAGAGTTGTTGTCGCACTACAACAAAGTGCATGCTTCCACTACAATACGACCCAATTAAACGCATTTCACTCCGGGGGCTCTCATTTTTCGTATGTCCCGTTCGTTGTTACACTACAACAAAGTGCAATCTTCCACTTCAATACGACCCAATTAAACGCATTTCACTCCGGGAGCTCTCACTGCTCGTATGTACCGTTCGTTGTTACACTACAACAAAGTGCAATCTTCCACTACAATACGACCCAATTAAACGCATTTCACTCCGGGGGCTCTCATTTCTCGTATGTCCCGTTCGTTGTTACACTACAACAAAGTGCAATCTTCCACTTCAATACGACCCAATTAAACGCATTTCACTCCGGGAGCTCTCACTGCTCGTATGTACCGTTCGTTGTTACACTACAACAAAGTGCAATCTTCCACTACAATACGACCCAATTAAACGCATTTCACTCCGGGGGCTCTCATTTCTCGTATGTCCCGTTCGTTGTTACACTACAACAAAGTGCAATCTTCCACTTCAATACGACCCAATTAAACGCATTTCACTCCGGGAGCTCTTACTGCTCGTATGTACCGTTCGTTGTTGCACTCTTCCAAAAAGTGCATTCTTCCACTACAATCCGACCCAATTAAACGCATTCCACTCCGGGTGCTCTCACTGCTCGTATGTCCCGTTCGTTGTCGCACTACAACAAAGTGCATGCTTCCACTACAATACGATCCAATTAAACGCATTTCACTCCGGGAGCTCTCACTGCTCGTATGTCCCGTTCGTTGTTGCACCACAAAAAAATGAATGCTTACAATACAATACGACCCAATTAAACGCATTCCACTCCGGAAGCTCTCACTGCTCCTATGTCCTGTTTGTTTAGAACAGCAAAATATGTTTGTGAAGCCAATGTGTGTCTGTTTCACTTCAGATGGATATATTTTTTCTCTCCCCGTTATTTATAGAAGTAAAATATAAAAAAACCTATAATTTACTTATTTATTAAGATAATTGTACTCAAAAGATCGTATAACAATATAAAATACATTGGCATATTCATTAAAAAAGATCTTACACTAAACAAATTTTATTTCATTAATACTGTAAAAACTAGGTATATTTCCTAACATCATGTTATATCATGCGTGCTGAATTTAACAAGAGAAACATAAGTTTAAATGATGTAATTTTTTTTCTTTCTTTATAGATTATCTTGAACGGAAAACAGTGCAGTGTTATTTTGAAATCTCCCTTAAACGTTAGAAAATGATTTTTGTAAACCCCTTTTGTTATTTTGAAATGAAGACATTACAGTTATAATTATACAAATATATAAGACATTCCTATAAAATCATAAGAAAAGCTTTTTATTTTCATTTACATAATGGTATATTAAATAAGCCATAATTTTAACAAATATTTTGGAAATCGTACTATGATTTTATCATAAATATATATTAATTATATTACATATATCATTTAAACTATATAAAGTTTTAAATGCATTAGTTTTAAATGGTTTCGCATATTTAAAATATTGGTTTTTTAGTAGTGTAGCTCTCGGTTGCTCATTTTACTGGTTCATTCCGTGAAAGTTTCTAATTAATATCCCATATAAGTTTAGCTAGTTTCAATATGGTGATTTTCACCATTTTGTTTTGTTTTCATGCTCATTTAGGCGCATTTGCATGTTATTCTCAAATTTATTCCCTGGCACATTAAGATTTTATGCTAAAAATACTATTATTTTATGTTTTTGGTTTTGATTGTTTGGTTTTGTTTTACATAAATGTTACTTTAACAATCATGTTTTGTGTCCTGGACGCTGTTTTTTTACATAGTATTTTCTCAGATTATCTATAATCCACCTTATTTTCTCAGATACTTTTTTCATATTAAAGGTATAATTTATGCTGCTGCTTGAAGAGTAGGTACTCCTTTTAATATTTGCCCTTATTTTCCTATTTGTTTAGTAAAAGTCACGTTTAACGTGTTATCTTTGCTGTCCAACGTTACGTTAAAATAAATTATCTGTAGGCTTTTTTAATTTTATTCCTCTTTTTATGTTTATTTTTGGGGATACTTTTTGGGAGCCACTTTAGTTAGGTCCGATACTCTATTGATTGGTTTATATATTTTATATTTCCATATAAGAATTAAGCAATACGTTTATATTCTATACATTAAAGTAGCTCCTTTTCATCCTGGAATTTTACAATTTTAGAGACGTTTTCTAATAATGGTGACATTACAGAAATAGGACAATAATTTACAGTCAAACCACAGATATAAAAAAAAAAACATAAGACAGGTAGAAAGAAAATGTAGTCATTCGCATGGAATCCAGCCACGAATACTTCTCTGTTTACGAACTCCTGTACAGTCATATAGTAGTATAAGGGGATGCTCTCATTTGTATGAGAGGAGTTTATTTAGAACACTCTGTGGGGGAGGGGAGGTAACTGGTTTATTATTTCAGTTCACCCTACAATAGAGATCTTATTGTCTATGTGGGTCGATGCCATCGTAGACGTTAATGAATCTTGGCGTTACACAGATGAATTTTTTTTGAAATATTATAGCTTAAGATCATGTATGAATGAATGCAGAAAACTGTTGGTTAAATTTGTTAGTACAAATAAGCACTTATGAAAGTGCTACTATTGATTTAGGTTTTTAATCAATTAATCCCTTTTTTGGAACAACAATCAGCTTCAACTTTTTTGGAATACTTTTATTTCTCTTATCAAAAGAACAAGTAAATAATACTAATAGTAAACAATGACTTATAAATAAAAATAACCCAAAACATATCTAGAAAAAAGGCTGATCCTATTAATTTAGCTAAAATGTAAAACTCCAGGTAAAATGGCTCAAGCAGGCCTGTTTACTTAATAAGGCTATGTAAATACAGAAGTATCCAGTTTCCCAATAGTGTAGATTGAATTTATACCAAGTTAGATGTTTTGAGTTAAAAGAAATAAATGTTATACTTTACATTCTCTGAGATTGAAGGAACCTCATTGAATCTGGTTCCTGAATAACATTTCTCTCCGGGCCTTTCTGTAATTATATTTTGATTAACATTATAAAAGTTATCGTTGAAATCATTTGACAGTATTGGAATTTCACCATCTCTCTCAATGTTGAAATTATATTTGATTTTTCAGCTACTGTAGGCCTAATCTTTTATTTTTAATAATTGCTTCATTCATGATACTCAACGATTTTTTTAACTATTCATATTTTCTAATGCGGCAAACCCCGTTTTATCTCGACTAATGTGGTAACCCGATCCAGATACATATGAATCCAAATAAAAAAATAAATAAAAATTTGGTACATATCGGTAAAAGACACCTACATTTCACAATAGGCAATGTACGCTTCACAGAGGTGCGCGGACGGTCCGGCTTTGCTTCATTTGCGTGAGAATATTTTGGAAACTGAAAGAACGTACGATAAAAAAAGGTCACAATTGCTAAACTTGATTACAGTCAATGTTTTTATGTAAATGAACAACAAAAAGCTAAATCTACAGGATGCAATCCACATTGTGACTAAGATCATTGTTCTTGTAACCAAGATGGTCTGGACAGTGGTAAATGTCTGGATAGAAAGGTCATATGAATACAAGAGCTTTATACAATTTATAAAATAGCGTTTAATAACGTTTACTGTCACTCTATAAAGTATTTATTCAGCACTATTCACTATGTATAAACCAATGTTTATCTACGAAACTCAGCGGCAACTAATAGAAACAATAAAAAGTGTGCGACATGACAGCTAGCAACGCTAGCGCGCCGTGTGGATCAACCAAGCACAAATCCAAATACAATACTATGTACAAATATCCAAATACAATCCAAACTATGCATGTATGTGAGCACGTCTATGATTCTACGCAAAACTTGATGTAAAACTTCTTGCCACAATCTACACGTACCCATACACTATCAGGGAAAAGTTCCATACCAGGTATCCACATAATATCTCCACATAATCTGGTGCAGTTGATGTCAGCTCTGTACGTAATAGATCGTTTTATGAGTCACCCTCGTAGCAAAAACACACGAACGTTGGCCAGCCTGAAAAAAAAAAAAAAAAAAACACATTGAAACGTCGGGTACAGCCAAAGGATCATAAATAGACCAGCGACCCAAAGCAATATTGATATTAATAAAATCATAAAAATGTTACTATCGTGTTTTCAGATAAACTATGGATTTAGTTGAATAATACAAAAAACACAAATATTGACAATTTTGTTTTGTTAATATTTACCGAAAAATACCGTAAATAGATAGAAAATAACATGAAACTATCTATACAAATATTTCTAAGAATTGTGAAAAAAAAATAGTTTATACAATGAAACAAAAAAGTAATAAAAAGTAGGAAACATAAAACGTGACTACATTATAATATACCATACATATGCTTTTATAATGTGTACTTACCTTCAATGATAAATCGGAAAGTCTTAATGCACAGTAAGTTTAGTTGTTTAGTATCGTTGTAAAAACCAGAAGTGTATTTTCCAAGATGTCGCCCAACAAAGAGAAATATACGTCGAAAATGTGAAAGGTAAAAGGCTCAGAATGGTGATGGAAGTGTAAAAGTTGATGTCTAGCTCTACGTCTAGTCTCCTCATCTGCATCAGCCACCAACATCATCGTCAGCTCGTCAACAGTGGACTTCTTTAATGATTGGTTCAAGGTTTCAATGATGACAATTTCTACTGTTGCGATTGTGTTTAACACGAGAGTTACGATACCAAATAACGAACTGACTAGATTATTTGAAGTGGCATGAATTGGTGTGAAGATTGTGGTTGATAATAACTACACAAATCACAAAGGGCCGGTAGCAAGACTGTAGGTCGTGTTCCATGCTGGCTATGTTCCCTTCAATTGACTTCAAGAAAGCGAAATTTCTCTGACGAAATTCAGAATTCTCTTTCCAGGCAACCCTTCGTTGAATAATTACATATGGCATAGTCACTCTTGGGAGTCTCTCTTCAGCAATCTAATGATGGATGTTTCTAAGCTTAATTTTCTTTGCCTTTTGTATTCTCAAAAATTGTATAAACAAAATTGTGCATACATACATCTGATAACATTTCCACAATTTCCAGTACGTAAGTAGAGTGGACCCTATGATTCCATAATTTAATCAAAAATTGATCTACTGACGAAGGTGATTGATATTATGACTACGAATATTCCAACCAAATCCTTTCCCAGGCTTTTCTCCAGCCTATTTTTGGGAACTTGAAACCAATAAGCAGTCAACTGAGTTTCACCGCATCCAAATTCAAAGATGGTGACAAATCCATGGATTTGTCACCATCTTTGTAAATGAACACCTTTACAATTGGTTCTAAAAGCAATACAACACACACCATTACTAAAATACTAGAGTATAATTTCTTGCCAGTTGATTTCTTTGATATTTCAAGTGACACAAAACTAAATCCTAATATATTTTCAATATAGAACAGATACTTAAAACGTTTCAAATGTTCCTCCACCATGGATAATTTTTCACTGAATTCCCTTTATAGCTGTTTCAAGACTGAAGACATACTGCTCAAATTCCTATTGTTACAATTCCAACTGATTAGTGGTAAGTAGCTTGCTTACTATTTAGCTGAAAGGTTCCACGTGATTGGTAGATTTAGTTACCAGTATTTTATAGAATAACAAAACCAGTTGAACCTCGCCGTGAAACCTACCATCTGTTTCTTGTTACTGTAATACTCTTTTAAACTATCAAAACTATTTAGACTGATTTCTCTAAATCACAAATAAGAAAATGACTATTCAAATGTATTGCATGGACCGTATGCAGGCATTATGAAACTAACCAGACTTCAAGAATTGTTATATATTTCATAATTAATATTTAAATAATTAACTTATGTAAATAAATGAATATTTTGTTTCTTTACAGAATGTAGTTTTTACTGAGATTACATTGTATTTCTTATTGAAGGATTATAAAATCAGTGTTGGCTTTTGGCAACATAAGCGTAAACAATGCAAAGACAAATCGCTTCAGTTAAATCCCCAGTTTATTAAATTCAAAATATAGATTCATGTGAATACGGCCTATACGTTTTGAGCATAAGGGAGATCACATATTTACCCAATTACATATACTTCCTTAGGACTAAAAAATTTTTCTCCTATTCAATAAAATGTTTAGTCAATTTTTGTATGAATTATTTATTTATTATAAATTAGTTTGATTATAAATCTTTCTATAGTTACATTCTATAGAGTTGTATTCAATCAAAGAATACTTTTCGTTTGGTCTACATGACTTCTTGAGAGTTTTCAAGAAAGGAGTTGCCAAACTGCATCGGACGAGCATGTGGACAAAAGAAACATTTTTTCTTCTTCATTTATGCCGGTGTTCTGTGACTGGTAGGATCAGCATTTTTCAGTCACATTTTCTTGTTTTTCATTTTCAATTATATGACACTGTTCTATAATTATAGAAATCAACATGTGTCAGTCACTTTTCCTTATTACACACATTTCTGGACATGATTGTTACATCCAGGATTAATGTTGTGGGATCAAGGACGCCACAAAAGCTAGTGACTATTACAACGGTTCACTTTTTTGGCCAGTTAACATTTTTATAGGAAGAACAAAAAGTACAGCCAAATATGAAGATCACAGCATTGAAGATTATTGGTATGAAGGAGTCACGTCATGTTGACACCCAGTGTCTGGCGACAGCGTTCGTAGACTATGTAACTGATGCTAACTGCAGGTGCAACCTTCAGCAGGTTAAGTGTGATGCCTCGATACAGACCAAAAAATCCTTCTTTGGATACAATCTCAGTAATCAGGCTGATCATGGTATGTCTATTATCATCTGCAAATAACATAACATTTTGATTATTGATTACAGAAAAGATGAATGACTCATGAGTAACATAATTATTATTTAAAGGTACTTATCTAAGTTCTAGAAATGTATCAAACAATAACAAGCTCAACATGTCTCCTTTCCTAAAATTACTAACTTTATATACATTTTTTTACATTATGGAAATTAATTTTGACATTTGTTATCATTTAGCACTGAATTCCAGAAATGAAGTATTATAATATGGAGATTTCAACAGTGTATGTGTATAAGTCGGAGGTCTCGTAGAGATTGACTTTAATAAAGTAAGAAGTCCTCTAAAATCTTTCATTGTTTTTACCATTGTATTCATATTGTGGTCCTTATTTCTTAATTTCATAATAGAATTAAATGGCAATGAAAACTAGTTAAATATAAATACAGCTGGCTTAAGAGTACTGAAAGGTCTGGAGATCGGTCTGTAGTGTAGTAGATTAAGCCTAGATTCATGAGCTAAAAGTTCTCACTTCGACCTCAATCAAAATCATAACAAATTTAGAAAAGTATCAGCTGGCTGTTCATTTGTCATTGGACTATTAATAAATGACACTTTCTAAGGAATGGTCAGCTTTAATAACAATGACTACTTTTGCAATCACGCTCATTCAAAATTCATATTTGCCGGTATCTTGAAGATCAGCGTCTTAAGAATAAATAAATTTCCAGATACCTATGTTTCTTATTCTTTCATTTTTAAAACATATCCTTGCTTTACTGAATAAATAAGGCTAGAATTTCAACCAAGGAAGTTGCTATTATTGCTTGCAAGTGCTATGGACCACTTACGTGTAGCTTGGAGGCGAGTACGAACAAGTGCTAGAGGATAAGTGCACACCAGCCCACAGGTGCTGGAACAGGTACCACAGGCCAGCAGTAGTAACGGGCTAGGCGTCTGGTCCTTGTTATGGGACCGCAGGTAAGTGTTCTTTAGGGTCTACAGAAAATAACATAATTTAGCATACACCACACCAATAATACATGTAAAATCTTTTTTTTTTCATTGAAGTAAAAGAGAATTAATTTCTGTCAGTAAAAATAACTGAATAATGAATTTGGTCTTTATGCAAGAGCGTTTTAGTTTGACTTTTTAAAAACAGTAAAAATTAGTACCCATATAATCAACACATTTCAAGTAATTTTGTATGCTTTAACACGTTGAATACAGCCTACATTAAATTACGTAGCACTCCTGCTTCAAATGTACTGCTTTAGCGTGAGTTTAGTTATTGCTGGAGAACAATGTGTCACTCGTTGCTTGTTGTGCTAGTTTAGTTATTGCTGGAGAACAATGTGTCACTCGCTGCTTGTTGTGCCAGTTTAGTTATTGCTGGAGAACAATGTGTCACTCGCTGCTTGTTGTGCCAGTTTAGTTATTACTGGAGAAACATGTGTCACTCACTGCTTGTTTGTGCCAGTTTAGTTATTTCTGGAGAACAATGTGTCACTCGCCTGCTTGTTTGTGCTAGTTTAGTTATTACTGGAGAAACAATGTTGTCACTCACTGCTTGTTGTGCCAGTTTAGTTATTACTGGAGAACAATGTGTCACTCACTGCTTGTTGTGCCAGTTTAGTTATTACTGTTAGAACAATGTGTCATCGCTGCTTGTCTGTCAGTTTCAGTTATTACTGGAAGAACAATGTGTCACTCACTGCTTGTTTGTGCCAGTTTATTTACTACTGGAGAACAATGTGTCACTCACTGCTTGTTGTGCCAGTTTAGTTATTACTGGAGAACAATGTGTCACTCGCTGCTTGTTGTGCCAGTTTAGTTATTACTGGGAACTAATGTGTCACTCGCTGCTTGTTGTGCCAGTTTAGTTATTACTGGAGAACAATGTGTCACTCACTGCTTGTTGTGCCAGTTTAGTTATTACTGGAGAACAATGTGTCACTCACTGCTTGTTGTGCCAGTTTAGTTATTACTGGAGAACAATGTGTCACTCGCTGCTTGTTGTGCCAGTTTAGTTATTACTGGAGAACAATGTGTCACTCACTGCTTGTTGTGCCAGTTTAGTTATTACTGGAGAACAATGTGTCACTCACTGCTTGTTGTGCCAGTTTAGTTACTACTGGAGAACAATGTGTCACTCACTGCTTGTTGTGCCAGTTTAGTTACTACTGGAGAACAATGTGTCACTCACTGCTTGTTGTGCCAGTTCAGTTATTACTGGAGAACAATGTGTCACTCGCTGCTTGTTGTGCCAGTTTAGTTATTACTGGATAACAATGTGTCACTCACTGCTTGTTGTGCCAGTTTAGTTATTACTGGAGAACAATGTGTCACTCACTGCTTGTTGTGCCAGTTTAGTTATTACTGGAGAACAATGTGTCACCTACTGCTTGTTGTGCCAGTTTAGTTATTACTGGAGAACAATGTGTCACTCACTGCTTGTTGTGCCAGTTTAGTTATTTCTGGAGAACAATGTGTCACTCGCTGCTTGTTGTGCTAGTTTAGTTATTACTGGAGAACAATGTGTCACTCACTGCTTGTTGTGCCAGTTTAGTTATTACTGGAGAACAATGTGTCACTCACTGCTTGTTGTGCCAGTTTAGTTATTACTGGAGAACAATGTGTCACTCACTGCTTGTTGTGCCAGTTTAGTTATTACTGGAGAACAATGTGTCACTCACTGCTTGTTATGCCAGTTTTGTTATTACTGGAGAACAATGTGTCACTCGCTGCTTGTTGTGCCAGTTTAGTTATTACTGGAGAACAATGTGTCACTCACTGCTTGTTGTGCCAGTTTAGTTATTGCTGGAGAACAATGTGTCACTCGCTGCTTGTTGTGTCAGTTTAGTTATTACTGGAGAACAATTTGTCACTCACTGCTTGTTGTGCCAGTTTAGTTATTACTGGAGATTAATATGTCACTCACTGCTTGTTGTTCCAGTTTAGTTATTGCTGGAGAACAATGTGTCACTCGCTGCTTGTTGTGCCAGTTTAGTTATTACTGGAGAACAATGTGTCACTCACTGCTTGTTGTGCCAGTTTAGTTATTGCTGGTGAACAATGTGTCACTCACTGCTTGTTGTGCCAGTTTAGTTATTGCTGGAGAACAATGTGTCACTCGCTGCTTGTTGTGCCAGTTTAGTTATTACTGGAGAACAATGTGTCACTCACTGCTTGTTGTGCCAGTTTAGTTATTGCTGGAGAACAATGTGTCACTCGCTGCTTGTTGTGCCAGTTTAGTTATTACTGGAGAACAATGTGTCACTCACTGCTTGTTGTGCCAGTTTAGTTATTACTGGAGAACAATGTGTCACTCACTGCTTGTTGTGCCAGTTTAGTTATTGCTGGAGAACAATGTCACTCGCTGCTTGTTGTGCCAGTTTATTAGTTCATTTTCTGTTCCCGCCATTTTTGTAGGAGGGGTGACTGTAGTAAGTGATAATGTTTTGTAGTTAGCCATTTAGGTGTGTGATTATTTAGTCTTTCATAATTTAATGTGTCAAGAAAGTATATCCTCCATATTCTACAGAACAGGTTTGATTGCATTTTTCCCTTTATAATATTTTCTTATTTTAAAATTAGGTTATAGCTTTGATTTTATAATACACACAACATACGTGTAAATAATCAAGGGTTTTACCTCTTATTTCTTAAAAATGCTCTTCGAAATAGTATTTTTGTTAAACAATATGGATTTTTAAAAGATGTTCAGCATCATGGAAAGCATCTGCAAAACCTTGAGAGTTTTATAAGTTTAATTAATTACCCATCAGAAACAGTACAATGTTAGAATGTCTTTCTCCAAAATACCAAAAAAGTTTTTAAGAAATTGCTTAACATTTTTTTTTATATTGATTAACAGAATCCCATAAATTGAATTAGTCTATAAGACTTCATAAATTCTCATAGAAAACATTTACAGTTTATGATTTTCCACAAGTATATAAACAGAAGAAAAATTGCTTAGCGCAATCTGTCTGGATCTAATTGTGATTTTAGACGATCAAAGTTTCAAATTTCATGATAAGTAAAACTAACATAACTTTCATTTTATGTTTTTTCAATAAAACAAATTCTTTACAGTTTTTTATTTTTTACTGCTTTATATTCTATAACTTTTGTTGAAATGAGCTCATTTTACGAATTTTGACTACTTGAAATAAAAAATATATATTGCCAATTTCAAACAAGATTAGCTAATTCAGGTGTATTTTTGTCCCTTGATATACATGATTTTGTTTTGGATTTTTCCAATCAACTACTGTTAAATTAATTCAGAGATATTTGGTTGGTATAGTATGAAACGTTTTGATTGGAGCTGCCATAGTATGAGGTATAATTAGGCAGTAAAAAAATTACAAGTACACAAGATTTCTCTTATCTATGACACAACAAAATGATGATTTTCAAATCTTGTTGGCTCCTTCTAACAACTGTTGATTTCAGAAAGTATATTTCAAACTAAAATGACAGGACATCCTTATCAATATCCCTTGGCCAAATGATGCAAAAAGTAATATGTATATAAAAAATTATGTTGTAATTTTTATGGAATACACGAGCTATAAAATATAATCCGAGATATTTATACAATTAAACTGAAACAATAAACCACAATATCAAAATGCAATTATGCTCACGTTACAAGTTGACGATAAAGAAAAATCAGTACTGTGTCTCACATATACTAGACAATTTTCATTTCGTTTTTGTAGCCTCAAATCATAATGAAATTGAAATTAATCTATGTTATATAGTCATATTGGCATTTTGTCAGCTATGATTTATTATTTTAAATATATATAAAAAGCTGTAATATAATTATTTTCAGAAAAGGTCTCCTGTCACAGAGCTGAATCCAATCCATCGAACCATTTAATACCTGCCTCACTGATTTTATTAAAGCTAGCTAATCTCTCCCTAAAAGAGCATAGGGGGCAATCTGTAACTATGTGACCCCGTTGATACTCTCAGCAATCCCATGACAGATCTAGGGTCAATTCACATTTATATTTCCAAGTTTGACTAAGTTTTGTCAATTAGTTCTAAAAACATCCTCAATCAAAATAAATTCTCAAATTGATACTGATCTCTTCATGATCCAGCTCCAGTTACACGGTTAGAAGTAGTCTACAATAGAAAATTTCTGAAGGAATTATTGTTTGGGGAGTATCAGATTTAGCTCTATAATTTTTTATTCAATCCATTTATTTTTTAACTTATCGGGAAGAACCACTTCTTTAAGTGACAAAACTTCAAAAATCTTATGACCTCTTACCTCATAACATGCCAGATCGATGCCTGCGTATGGGATAATGCCGATCATATTTGGGATGTATCCTCTGTAGAAGCTCTTCACACCTTCATTCTTTAAGATCTTCGTAGCAGCATCCATTATGCTTTTGTACCTGAAATAAAAAATTGATATTACATTTTTTAAATGTTGTGAAAAAGATAACTAGTTTTTTTTTTTCAGAACAAATTAATAAAACTAATAATCTTTTGCATTTCATTAACTTCTGTAAAACAATTTTATATCCACGCCCAAGACTATTCCCCATGAGAAAAAAATTGAAGTGTACTAAATTGCATAGACATTGAAAGCTAGTATTCTTTAGTATCATCTCTCATGATTATGATTGACAAGAATTTGTATTGCCCCTCTAATGACAAATCTAGCAAACACCAGCTGTTTGTGTTGTACAGTGGACTTCTCACATGTGGCCAATCTTACTTGCTTACTATAACTTCAGTTCTATGGGTCTATATCAATAATTTTTATTTTGTAATTTATTACTGCCGGATATTTCTGATTAACTTCATATTTTCTTAGCAGTAAAGATACTTACTTCAATTACATAACTTTGATTTATCACACATCATAAATAAACAAAGTTTCCGATTCTATATAAATATAAAATAATTCTGAAACAATTAATATGTAATTTTTTTATCTCGTAAGTTGACATTTCCTTCCCTATTGAATACATTATTATTTAAAATATTACCCTTGATCATATACACCTACAATAGATATTCTATCTAATAAGGATATTTGTGCCTGTAATTTTGTTACTTAGTGAGGCCCGTAACCACAGCTGGTTTAAACTGCATTACATTTACATGGGAATACACTAGCGTACCACAAAACAGCTGATATTTTAACACTTAAAATTTATCATTGGGTGGGAAATCTATTTCAGTATAAAATCAACTATAATACTTAAAAATCATACCTCTACACTCCCCGCATCACATGACTGATCTAGTGTCTATTCTCTATGAGGGAGGTTTATCCTACCTACAGGTATTGATGGATCGTTACTAAGGAACTCATTTCGTCCATCAAAACTGTCCCATGCTATGGCCCAGCTATTATTGGGCAAGGGGTTTGATCTGCTCAACTGGAAAGCTTATGTGGAGGTGGGTTCCGGTATTTTAAGGGACCATTCTGATGTAGCAGATCCTATGTAATAGGGAGGTTCAAGACCTTAATCAATTCTTATGACATCTTATCTCTGGAGAAGCTATACTGCACAGCACTGAGAGCTAAGAAAGTGAAGATGCTATGAGAGTGCCTCTTATAGCTCTCCCGACTCTATTAAGTTGAGCAGATAAAGTTTTTTTTTTTTTTCAAACTATAAAATTCTTAAAATTTACAATCATGAATACAAATACATATATTTTAATAAATTGAAAAGGATATTGTCTATACTGTTCTTTATCATTCTTGCTAGGTCTCAGTTTTCAATGATAAATATGAAAAACAAAAAAAAACCCAAAATCATAATTTAAATGCCATATTATAATAATAATAAGGGAAAATTATAATTATCTGGCCGTTGAGTATATTTACAATTCTAAACCAATATTTTTAAAAAAAATTTAAATCATAAAAATGTATTTGTAGAAGAAAAAATATAGGTCCTCCAAGGCTAAGTCTGTTTGGAGGTTCCAGTTCACTTTATTAAATATAATGTCAAAGCAGCGACCAATACATCGTTTGAAAAAAATCGTTGTTTGAAAAAACAAACTATATCAGTTCATTAAAACAAAATGTACATTTAAAGAAAATGTAAAAAACTTAAAACTATGCAACTTGCTTATTATTTATATTTAACAAAACTTAGTTACATTGTGCAGAAAAATAAACATATAACTTCTTGATAAATACATTTGTGTTTAAAAAATATAGAAAATTATTTATACAACTCACTTAATTAAACTTAAATATTTTAAAAGACATCTATATTTTCAATTTCAAGCAGCCATTTCTTGAGCTTTTTCAAAAATACTCCTTTGCTTTTTGATACTTTAATGCTGCTTGGAAGTTTTTTTAAACATCCATGGTGCTATAAAAATATAGGATTAACCAAAAAAGGTATTATTTGGCTTGGGTACTTGAAAATGATCTACATTTCTCAATTTATATCTATATCCAATCATCTGATTGGTGAACCCCCATAATATAATAATATTTAATACCTTAAAAACAAAAAGATATTTTAATGGTAGAATTTGTCGGTGATCAAACAAAGCACGTGAAGGTTCTGAAATTTTCTTGAAAGTAATTATTCTAATGAAATTTTTTTGCTGCAAAAATAATGAATTTGGATTTATGTTGTATGCACTTCCCCATAAAACAAGTCCATAATCTACTCTGCTTTGAACTAGAGCAAAATAAAGCATTCGAAATATTTTTTCACAGCGCATATTTCTTAAAAAGTAAAAAGTTCTAATAACATTATTTAATTTATTTTTATGCTTGATGTATGATTTTTCCAATTAAGTTCATGATCTAAAATTATTCCCAGATATTTTAAGATGTTCGTTTTCCCTACAACTGAACAACTATGTTATGTAATTATTTGAGACTATATTTTTTAGTACACAGTCAGCACACAGATGCACAACATCAATTGTTTTACTATGCGCTATTTAGCCATACAGGAGAACTATATTCAGCAGCTAAATAAACCAGTGAAAGTTACTGTAGTACGCAGATCAATACTACTGTACGCAGGACGTGTGAGTTGGCTCCCCAAGCTCTTTCAGCAATATGATGTACATTTGCCATGGTTTTAATTTTAGCTGCTGTAATTTCCTTCTTTTTTTTGAAGATGGCTTTTAACCCGGCAGTACACGTAACATTTTGTTACACTGGTGCACGCGTGCGGACTGTGGGTCCGCTAATACATTGCCTAGCAGTGCCATTTCCAGTGTACGAACATGTTTCTACTCGCATTGACGCCATTAAAGTATTCATTTTTATTCTGAAGTAATTTATGTTTTTATTAAGGGTACCGGATAAGGTATTAGGTACCACAGCCACTAGAAATATTTAGTTTTTATATAATATCAGTTATTCGGAAATGTGGACACTCAGTCTGCGACACATGCATTGAAGGGTTAAATGCCAGCTATCAATCTAAAGTTATTCCCAGGTACAACATATGGAAATTATCAGATTATTGAAAGTTACAGGCTTAAGCAAAAAACAGGGTATATATACTAATATTAAAATTTGAACATACAGCCTAACTAACCTCAAGGGGGTAGATGATAGTTTGGCTCACGCTACCAGCAAAAGACCCAGCAATAAACCTCTGCAGAATGGACAAGTCCTTGTTAGAGTTTTTACTACTGATGAATTTCTTTGCTTGCTCGTATGCCGTAAACTTCAGAGCACTCTCGGGTGCTATCTTCAGCACATTTATGCCATTTCCCCGCCATAGACTAAAGGGTCCACCCTCCAACACCATGTTCCTTATGCAAGATCGGATACAGGTATTCCTGGTGCCGTGAACCTGAAAGACAAAAAATACTACGGTAACAACAGCTGTAATCATGTCGGAGCAGCTTCCTTTGTTGAAGACAACAAATACATCTTTAATTGGCGACAAACAAACAGGCGACATTGTATAAGCCATGTTACTGCATAGTTGGAAACATTTTTTTACAGAGTATATTAATTTAGCAATCCTTTTTTACACATAAAAACGTACGTAAAATTTCAGTTATTAACTTTCAGTTCTGTGTGCTAACAATTTTAGTTATAATTCTTACAGAAAACTAATTTAAAATTTATTATTTGAATTTTAATACAACATTAATATAAGAAAAGAAAAACTATAATTTTTTTTTTAAACCAAAACATTTTAATGCACGAGATATAAACCTCGTTAAATTCATTGGAGGCTGTAAATTAATAAATAAACCATATATCAATCACCAAGGCATGAGGAAATAGAATATTAATAAATCTTTAAAGAAAATCTGTATGCAAATCATCAATTAACTTAAGTAATATGATCCAAATATTAATATTTAATTTATAAAACAATGTATTAATACGTAGTAGAAATCCTTACTACAGAGTATCATACTTCTTAATTTTTATATAAAAAAATTTAGGGAACCGATCTAAATTTTACGTTCAGAATCCATAAAATGAAAAATATTAAAATAAAGTAAAGTATTGAAATTATTAAAACCTCTACACAACCACCATCTTTGAAAAAAATAAAACAGCGATAAAAGAAATGAATAAAACAAGCAGAGAAGATGGAACAACATTGTAAATATGGAAATACGCTTCAGAATACACAATAAATTTTACTACAAGATCATAGAAATATGAGAAAACGAATCATTACCAGAACACTGGACAGACGATAAAGTAGTGCCATTATACAAAAAGGTAGACAAAAGCAATCCAGACAATTACAGAGATATATCGCTCTTAGATTGCACTCATAAAATATTTTCCAGATTGATATATAATAGATCTAAAGACTATCAAAAAAATAAATTCAGGTTTACACCACGTAGAAGGTACTTGAACCAAATAATTACACTTAAACTAATCATTATCATGTACAAAAAAGACAAAAAGCTGCTATGAAAAGCTTTCATAACTTGAAAAAGGCAAACAAAATTATCCACAGACAATTTTTGTTGAAAATACTCAGACACAGGGCTCTAAGCTGGTAAAAATGATAGCACTTGCACTAAAAACACCATATCTATCCAAACAAAGTTTAGGACAGAAACATAAAAACCTTCATTCTTAATACAGGACTCCATGGAGTATATCCTCTACTATTCAATTGCACTATAGTAATATGTAATCAGATATAGGAGAAAAACAAACACTAGGAACAGAAAAAAATTATCTTAAACTGTCTAGGATGTAATAATGATGACCGCATTATTAGCCATCAACATACCAGATACATGGGTCCAAATAGAAAACTAGAGAAATTGGCAAGAAAATTAGGCTTGAAGACTTCATTTGAAAAACTAAGATATTAGTTAATGAACCACCTGTCATTGACAATGTCAATATAACAGACAATGGAGACATAAAAAAGATCTAGATAGGAAAGAACAAAAAACTAGGAAAAGCACAACAACTAATATGAAATATGAGTTATACAACAAAAGAAGCTCATCAATAGGAGCATTAAAGAACAGTAGTCCAACCAGAAGTTTCTTACTGCTGTGAAATGCTATTTAAACTAATCAAGAAAATATAATAGGCAGAATATTACATTAGTTATTGAAGAATAAAAATTAGAACCTGCATAAACAAAAAAACATCAGGCAGAAGAAGGTTGGAGATTAATAACCAACTATTTGTACACAAAGAAATAAAACCAATCACAGATTACATGAGAAAGAATATCATACTTAGGACGTATAATGAGGATGCCTGACAACATACTAATCACAAAAAAATTTATCAGACTAAACACGATTGGTTAAAAAGATTCAGGAGGATATGAAAGAACATAATTTAACTAAAGAGTAACCTAATAAAAATATTTTTTTTAAAAATATAAATGCTAAAAGATAACCAAATAAAAAAGATTCACACGCAATATGGATAAAAGAACTACAGCAGCGAGTGTTTACAAAAGAGATCACAGAGAATGAAAGAAATATGGGAAGGGATAGAGACAAATAACATCAACAAGCAATGCTGAAGACTAAAATGACCCTATGATGATCATATAAATGACAAAAAAAGTATACAATACACCAAAATTTGCTTCTTAGAAACTTGACACTAGAATTTATAAGCTACAAAACAAACTCTACAATTAATAGTAATGATCAAAAATAAAATTGTCCTTCATATTTAGGAGTAGATGATTTGTCATTAATAAAAACAAATTTCTCTGCAATAACATATTTTGTAAGCGTGAATCGGTGAGAGTTTAAGAATAGTGTACAAGTAACTGTCAGCGTGGTGGCTCAGTGGCTAAGGCGGAGGTTTTCAAGGTTCTAATCCCCACTGAGCCAACGGCCGGTACCTCACTCGCTGAATAAAATTCACGCACAGGCCTGCACGCCCATGTGAATTGTTTTTTTTAAAAAAGAAACTATAATCCTATTATTGAAAAATGGGATGGTAAATAAAAACCTACAAACGGAGGGTGCACAAAACACCTGAACGACAGTTGACCTTGTGCCCATAAATAACGTCAACTTACTTGAAGGTAGACCTTAGCTCTGTCCAGAGGAGCGGTACAGGTCCTGGAAACTGCCCCCGCAATGCCGCCTGCTACCAAAAGGCGCCACCACGTTCCTGTCAGCATTTCCTTCGGAGTGAAGTCATTTGAAACATTCAAGTCTTTGCCAATTTCCAGGTGCTGTAATCACACAAACACAAATAATGTAATACATTGTATTGTACATGAAACTTAGATGTTCATGGAAGTCTGAAATATTTTCCATGTAGGATATCGTTATTACAATGAAATTTATTGCAAGTGTACCTGTTTCTTGTTGAACAGCAAATTCAAGAATTCAAACATCGTGATATCCCCACTTGGACCAGTGATGTATGGAAAGTCAAGCAGATTGACGTAAAACTGACTTGACGTGAAAGACTGCACTGACTCAGTGCCACAAAACAAC
>JAQJVL010000124.1:69094-147016 GCA_035578905.1 Stictocephala bisonia
TACCAATATATATAAAAATGGATTAAACTACCCCTACAAAAGAGAATACTACCCTTAAGTGTTGAAATTGAAAAAATGCTATTGCATCGTTACTTATTGTCCGATTACATTCATATTGAGTGTACACACAGAAAAACAGAAAAACAGAAAAACAGAAAAACAGAAAAACAGAAAAACAGAAAAACAGAAAAACAGAAAACAGAAAAACATAAAAACAGAAAAAAAAACAGAAAAACAGAAAAACGGCCGTAGATGGTGACTCAACAGTACCTTCACTACTACAAGGTCATTAGAACCTCATTAAAAACTCGTTAAGGTCAATTAGAACCTCACTAAAAACTCGTTAAGGTCAATTAGAACCTCATTAAAGAAAACTGACCTAGCCGACTCACCATCGGGACGAAATCTCACCATTGGGACGTTGCAAAAGGAACATATCCCTACTACTAACCTGTTCTGTAGAATATGGAGAGTATACTTTCTTGACACATTAAATACTGAAAGACTAAATAATCACATACCTAAATGGCTAACCACAAAACATTATCACTTACTACAGTCACCCCTCCTACAAAAATGGCGGGAACAGAAAATGAACTAATAAAATAGCACAACAAGCAGCGAGTGACATATTGTTCTCCAGCAATAACTAAACTCACGTTAAGGCAATGCATTTGAAGCAGGAGTGCTACGTAATTTAATGTAGGTTGTATTCAACATGTTAAAGCATACACAATTACTTGAAATGTTTTGATTATATGGGTACTAATTTTTACTGCTTTTAAAAAGTCAAACTAAAACGCTCTTGCATAAAGACCAAATTCATTATTCAGTTATTTTTACTGACAGAAATTAATTCTCTTTTACTTCAATGAAAAAAAAAAAGATTTTACATGCATTATTGGTGTGGTGTATGCTAAATTATGTTATTTTCTGTAGACCCTAAAGAACACTTACCTGCGGTCCCATAACAAGGACCAGACGCCTAGCCCGTTACTACTGCTGGCCTGTGGCACCTGTTCCAGCACCTGTGGGCTGGTGTGCACTTATCCTCTAGAACTTGTTAGTACTCGCCTCCAAGCTACACGTAAGTGGTCCATAGCACTTGCAAGCAATAATAGCAACTTTCTTGGTTGAAATTCTAACCTTATTTATTCAGTAAAGCAAGAATATGTTTTAAAAATGAAAGAATAAGAAACATAGTTATCTGGAAATTTATTTATTCTTAAGACGCTGATCTTCAAGATACCGGCGAATATGAATTTCGAATGAGCGTGATTGCAAAAGTAGTCATTGTTATTAAAGCTGACCATTCCTTAGAAAGTGTCATTTATTAATATTCCAATGACAAATGAACAGCCAGCTGATACTTTTCTAAATTTGTTATGACTTTGATTGAGGTCGAAGTGAGAACTTTTAGCTCATGAATCTGGGTTTAATCTACTACACTACAGACCGATCTCCAGACCTTTCAGTACTCTTAAGCCAGCTGTATTTAAATTTAACTAGTTTTCATTGCCATTTAATTCTATTATTAAATTAAGAAATAAGGACCACAATATGAATACAATGGTAAAAACACTGAATGATTTTAGAGGACTTCTTACTTTATTAAAGTCAATCTCTACGAGACCTCCGACTTACTTATACACATACACTGTTGAATTCACCATATTATAATACTTCATTTCTGGAATTCAGTGCTAAATGATAACAAATGTCAAAATTAATTTCCATAATGTAAAAAAATGTATATAAAGTTAGTAATTTTAGGAAAGGAGACATGTTGAGCTTGTTATTGTTTGATACATTTCTAGAACTTAGATAAGTACCTTTAAATAATAATTATGTTACTCATGAGTCATTCATCTTTTCTGTAATCAATAATCAAAATGTTATGTTATTTGCAGATGATAATAGACATACCATGATCAGCCTGATTACTGAGATTGTATCCAAAGAAGGATTTTTTGGTCTGTATCGAGGCATCACACTTAACCTGCTGAAGGTTGCACCTGCAGTTAGCATCAGTTACATAGTCTACGAACGCTGTCGCCAGACACTGGGTGTCAACATGACGTGACTCCTTCATACCAATAATCTTCAATGCTGTGATCTTCATATTTGGCTGTACTTTTTGTTCTTCCTATACAAATGTTAACTGGCCAAAAAAGTGAACCGTTGTAATAATCCTGGATGTAACAATCATGTCCAGAAATTTGTGTAATAAGGAAAAGTGACTGACACATGTTGATTTCAATAATTGTAGAACAGTGTCATATAATTGAAAATGAAAAACAAGAAAATGTGACTGAAAAATGCTGATCCTACCAGTCACAGAACACCGGCATAAATGAAGAAGAAAAATGTTTCTTTTGTCCACATGCTCGTCCGATGCAGTTTGGCAACTCCTTTCTTGAAAACTCTCAAGAAGTCATGTAGACCAAACGAAAAGTATTCTTTGATTGAATACAACTCTATAGAATGTAAATATAGAAAGATTTATAATCAAACTAATTTATAATAAATAAATAATTCATAAAAAAATTGACTAAACATTTTATTGAATAGGAGAAAAATTTTTTTGGTCCTAAGGAAGTATATGTAATTGGGTAAATAAGTGATCTCCCTTATGCTCAAAACGTATAGGCCGTATTCACATGAATCTATATTTTTAATTTAATAAACTGGGGATTTAACTGAAGAGATTTGTCTTTGCATTGTTTACGCTTATGTTGCCAAAAGCCAACACTGATTTTATAATCCTTCAATAAGAAATACAATGTAATCTCAGTAAAAACTACATTCTGTAAAGAAACAAAATATTCATTTATTTACATAAGTTAATTATTTAAATATTAATTCTGAAATATATAACAATTCTTGAAGTCTGGGTAGTTTCATAATGCCTGCATACGGTCCATGCAATACATTTGAATAGTCACTTTCTTATTTGTGATTTAGAGAAATCAGTCTAAATAGTTTTGATAGTTTAAATGAGTATTACAGTAACAAGAAACAGATGGTAGGTTTCACGGCGAGGTTCAACTGGTTTTGTTATTCTATAAAATACTGGTAACTAAATCTACCAATCACGTGGAACCTTTCAGCTAAATAGTAAGCAAGCTACTTACCACTAATCAGTTGGAATTGTAACAATGAGAATTTGAGCAGTATGTCTTCAGTCTTGAGACAGCTATAAAGGGAATTCAGTGAAAAATTATCCATGGTGGAGGAATATTTGAAACGTTTTAAGTATCTGTTCTATATTGAAAATATATTAGGATTCAGTTTTGTGTCACTTGAAAGATCAAAAAAATCAACTGGCTAGAAATTATACTCTAGTATTTTAGTAATGGTGTGTGTTGTGTTGCTTTTAGAACCAATTGTAAAGGTGTTCATGTACAAAGATGGTGACAAATCCATGGATTAGAATATCATGGCCAGAAGAGTAGCTAGAGCATTTAGTATAGTATTTATTTATGTTTTGGCAATGTTTAGACCAGATATGAAACGAACAGTCATATTGAATTTGGATGCGGTGAAACTCAGTTGACTGCTTATTGGTTTCAAGTTCCCAAAAATAGGCTGGAGAAAAGCCTGGGAAAGGATTTGATTGGAACATTCGTAATCATAATATCAATCACCTTCGTCAGTAAGATCATTTTTGGATTAAATTATGGAATCATAGGGTCCACTATACTTACGTACTGGAATGTGTGGAAATGTTGTCAGATGTATGTATGCACAATTTTGTTTATACAATTTTTGAGAACACAAAAGGCAAAGAAAATTAAGCTTAGAAACATCCATCGTTAGATTGCTGAAGAGAGGATTCCCAAGAGGGACTATGCCATATGTAATTATTCAACGAAGGGTTGCCTGGAAAGAGAATTCTGAATTTCGTCAGAGAAATTTCGCTTTCTTGAAGTCAATTGAAGAGAACATAGCCAGCATGGAACACGACCTACAGTCTTGCTACCGGCCCTTTGTGATTTGTGTAGTATTATCAACCACAATCTTCACACAAATTCATGCCACTTCAAATAATCTAGTCAGTTCGTTATTTGGTATCGTAACTCTCGTGTTAAACACAATCGCAACAGTAGAAATTGTCATCATTGAAACCTTGAACCAATCATCAAAGAAGTCCACTGTTGACGAGCTGACGATGATGTTGGTGGCTGATGCAGATGAGGAGACTAGACGTAGAGCTAGACATCAACTTTTACACTTCCATCACCATTCTGAGCCTTTTACCTTTCACATTTTCGACGTATATTTCTCTTTGTTGGGCGACATCTTGAAAAATACACTTCTGGTTTTTACAACAATACTAAACAACTAAACTTACTGTGCATTAAGATTTTCCGATTTATCATTGAAGGTAAGTACACATTATAAAAGCATATGTATGGTATATTATAATGTAGTCACGTTTTATGTTTCCTACTTTTTATTACTTTTTTGTTTCATTGTATAAACTATTTTTTTCACAATTCTTAGAAATATTTGTATAGATAGTTTCGTGTTTTTTTTCTATCTATTTACGGTATTTTTTGGTAAACATTAACAAAACAAAATTGTCAATATTTGTGTTTTTTGTATTATTCAACTAGATCCATAGTTTATCTGAAAACACGATAGTAACATTTTAATGATTTTATTAATATCAATATTGCTTTGGGTCGCTGGTCTATTTCTAATACTTTGGCTGTACCCGACGTTTCAATGTGTTTTTTTTCAGGCTGGCCAACGTTCGTGTGTTTTTGCTACGAGGGTGACTCATAAAACGATCTATTACGTACAGAGCTGACATCAACTGCACCAGATTATGTGGAGATATTATGTGGATACCTGGTATGGAACTTTTCCCTGATAGTGTATGGGTACGTGTAGATTGTGGCAAGAAGTTTTACATCAAGTTTTGCGTAGTATCATAGACGTGCACACATACTGTACATGCATAGTTCCCAGTGCACAACAAACTGTAAGTACAGTATTGTATTTGGATTTGTGCTTGGTTGATCCACACGGCGCTCTAGCGTTGCTAGCTGTCATGTCGCACACTTTTTATTGTTTCTATTAGTTACCGCTGAGTTTCGTAGATAAACATTAGTTTATACATAGTGAATAGTGCTGAATAAATACTTTATAGAGTGACAGTAAACGTTATTAAACGCTATTTTATAAATTGTATAAAGCTCTTGTATTCATATGACCTTCCTATCCAGACATTTACCACTGTCCATACCATCTTGGTTACAAGAACAATGATCTTAGTCACAATGTGGATTGCATCCTGTAGATTTAGCTTTTTGTTGTTCATTTACATAAAAACATTGACTGAAATCAAGTTTAGCAATTATGACCTTTTTTTATCGGACGTTCTTTCAGTTTCCAAAATATTCTCACGCAAATGAAGCAAAGCCAGACCGTCCGCGCGCCTCTGTGAAGCGTACATTGCCTATTGTGAAATGTAAGTGTCTTTTACCGATATGTACCAAATTTTATATATTTTCTTATTTGGATTCATATGTATCAGGATCGGGATACCACATTAGTCCAGACAAAACGGGGGTTGCCGTATTAGATAATATGAATAGTTAAAAAAATCGTTGAGTATCATGAAAGAAGCAATTAATAAAAATAAAAGATTAGGCCTACAGTAGCTGAATAATCAAATATAATTTCAACATTGAGAGAGATGATGGAATTCAAATACTGTTAAATGATTTCAATGATAACTTTTGTAATGGTAATCAAAATATAATTACAGAAAGGCCCGGAGAGAAATGTTATTCAGGAACCAGATTCAATGAGGTTCCTTCAATCTCAGAGAATGTAAAGTACAACATTTATTTCCTTTTAACTCAAAACTTCTAACTTGGTATAAATTCAATCTACACTATTGGGAAACTGGATACTTCTGTATTTACATTTTTCGGATAAGTAATTTACGAAAAATACAGTTATTTTGTTAAGCATTAAAAATTTTACATAGCCTTATTAAGTAAACAGGCCTGCTTGAGCCATTTTACCTGGAGTTTGACATTTTAGCTAAATTAATAGGATCAGCCTTTTTTCTAGATATGTTTTTGGGCTATTTATATATATTTATAAATCATTGTTTCCTATTAGTCTTATTTAATTGTTCTTTTGATAAGAGAAATAAAAGTATTGCAAAAAGTTTAAGCTGATGGTTGTTCCAAAAAAAAAGAATAATCGATTAAAAACCTAAATCAATAGTAGCACGTTCATAAGTGCTTATTTGTACTAACAAATTTAACCAACAGTTTTCTGCATTCATTTATTCATAACCTTAAGCTATAATGTTTCACAAAAATGCATCTGTGTAACGACAAGATTCATTAACGTCTACGATGGCATCGACCTACATAGACAATAAGAGGTCTATTGTAGGGTGAAATGAAATAATAAACTGGTTACCTCCACCTCCCCTCAGAGTGTTCTAAATAAACTCCTCTCATACAAATGAGAGCATCCCCTTATACTACTGTATGATTGTACAGGAGTTCGTAAACAGAGAAGTATTCGTGGCTGGATTCCATGCGAATGACTACATTTTCTTTCTACCTGTCTTATGTTCTTTTTTTATATCTGTGGTTTGACTGTACATTTTTGTCCTATTTCTGTAATGTCATCATTATTACAAAACGTCTCTAAAATTGTAAAATGCCAGTATGAACTGGAGCTACTTTAATGTATAGAATATAAACGTATTGCTTAATTCTTATATGGAAATATAAAATATATCAACCAATCAATAGAGTATCGGACCTAACTGAAGTGGCTCCCAAAAAGTATCCCCAAAAATAAACATAAAAAGAGGAATACAAATGTAAAAAAGCATACAGATAGTTTATTATATCGTAACGTTGAACAGCAAAGGTAACACCTTAAACGTGACTTTTATTGAACAAATAGGAAAATAAGGGCGTCTATTTAAACTTGTCTATAAAAGGAGTACCTACTCTTCAATCAGCAGCATAAATTATCCCTTTAATATAAAAAAAGTACCTGAGAAAATAAGGTGGATTGTAGATAATCTGAGAAAATACTATGTAAAACAGCGTCCAGGACACAAAACATGATTGTTAAAGTAATATTTATGTAAAACAAAACCAAACAATCAAAACCAAAAATATAAAATAATAGTATTTTTAGCATAACATCTTAATGTGCCAGGGAATAAATTTGAGAATAACATGCAAATGCGCCTAAATGAGCACGAAAACAAAACAAAATGGTGAAACTCACAATATTGAAACTAGCTAAACTTTTATGGGATAGTAATTAGAAACTTATGCGGAATGAGCTAGTAAAATGAGCAACCGAGAGCTATACTACTAAAAACCAATATTTTAAATATACGAAACCATTTAAAAACTAATGTATTTAAAACTTTATATAGTTGAAACGATATATGTAAGATAATTAAAATATTATATATATAGATATGATAAATCATAGTACGATTTCCAAAATATTTTTTAAAATTATGGCTTATTCAATATACTATTATGTAAATAAAAATAAAAATCTTTTCTTATGAAAAGATTTTTATGTATACAATTGTAATGTCTTCATTTAAAAATAACAAAAGTGGTTTACAAAAATCATTTTCTCACGTTTAAGGGAGATTTCAAAATAACACAGCACTGTTTTCCGTTTAAGATAATCTATAAAGAAAGAAAAAATTACATCATTTAAATGTTTGTTGCTCTTGTTAAATTCAGCACGCATGATATAACATGATGTTAGGAAATACACCCAGTTTTTATTAATAAAGTAAAATTTGTTTAATATAAGATCTTTTTTAATGAATATTCCAATGTATTTATTATTGTTATACGATCTTTTAAGTACAATTATCTTAATAAATAAGTAAATAGTAGGTTTTTTATATTTTACTTCTATAAATAACGGGAAGAGAAAAAAATATATCCATCTGAAGTGAAACAGACACACGTTGGCTCCACAAACATATTTTGCCGTTCTAAACAAACAGGTCATAGGAGCAGTGAGAGCTTCCGGAGTGGAATGCGTTTAATTGTGTCGTATTGTAGTGATAGAATGCACTTTATTGTAGTGCAACAACGAACGGGACATACGAGCAGTGAGAGCTCCCGGAGTGAAATGCGTTTAATTGGGTCGTATTTTAGTGGAAGCATGCACTTTTTTGTAGTGCAACAACGAACACGACATACGAGCAGTGAGAGCTCCCGGAGTGAAATGCGTTTAATTGGGTCGTATTGTAGTGGAAGCATGCACTTTTTTGTAGTGCAACAACGAACACGACATACGAGCAGTGAGAGCTCCCGGAGTGAAATGCGTTTAATTGGGTCGTATTGTAGTGGAAGCATGCACTTTTTTGTAGTGCTACAACGAACACGACATACGAGCAGTGAGAGCTCCCGGAGTGAAATGTGTTTGATTGGATCGTATTGTAGTGGAAGCATGCACTTTGTTGTAGTGCGACAATAACTCTCACGTGTAGTTTTAATACTTCTCTAATTAACATGCGTTGATATTGTTGACAAGTTTTAAATCAAGGTTTCAGTTAATTTAAATATATTTTCTTATAAGTTTTTGTATTTATAGCTCTATCAATGAATAAAATTACTTTTTTAACAAAAATCTTTATATGCATAATTTCGTGAGTGGACCAGGCTGCACGTAATGTCTCAAGCTATAAGGAAGATAATTTTAGCTAAAGATGGTAGAAAAATATGAGTAATTGAAAAAACTCTCGACTCCACCCCACTGGCCTTGCATGATCCAACGATTTTCTTTCACTAGAGTTGTTTTTTATAAATATAACAACTGTTTATATTAAAACAGTTTACGTTGTTTCAAAGATTGCGTGTTTTTTGAGGGACTCAAAACCGTATAGTTTTCTTACATAGTAAAAAAGCTACCGAACGAAAACAATACTAAATAATTGATTCTGTTACTTTTAACAGTCTTCCCACTATTTGGTAGTCACAAATCACAGACCGAGGTTAAACGAGCACAGTGAGTGAAGTGGTTGGCACGCGAAGAGAGCAGGAATGTCCAATAGTCAATATTTTATTTATTTTTTATTTAAACTATACAAGATAGAGTATCTAACACTCAAAATTTATAAAATATCGTCTACAGTAATTTTATTTTGCAATGTTTCTTAATATGATCCAAATTAATACTACAAAATGAATTGCTATTAAGGTGGTGCAATCGGTTTTCGGTAAGTTGATTATTTTCCAATTTTATGATAAAAATTAATTAATGTACTTCCCTTGAGACAGGAAAAATATAAAATTGTTTTTTAACCACAATATTGGAACTTGTGGCCTTATTAAGTGGTAAATTTAAATGATTTTAAATATAGCATAAGACAAAACCGTTCAAAGTACAAGTTTAATTAAAAAAGAAAAATGAAAATCATGTTAATCTTTTCAGTTATGTCTAAAAAACGTAGTTACGTATAAATAATTAAATTTGCATTAGGCTTGATTTAAAATAAGATAAATTCACCACTTCATAAGGCCACAAGTTATAATGTAGTAGTTAACATATTTTGTTGTATTTTTCTTATGTCAAATGAAGGTACATTAACTAATTTTGATTTTATAATTGGGAAATATTTAACTCACAAAAAATCGACTGTCCCACCTTAAAGTTATTGTGGTATAACCTTAATTTAATTACCATGAAGATTTATTGACTTTTAATTTAAGAAACATCTGGCGCATTTAATTAAAATTACTTCAGGTTAGGTAGATTAATTAATCTGCTGAGCAAGCAGTGAAATTGCTTCAGCGCTGAGAGGGGCGGAGTTTAAGTACATAAGGATGTCACAGTAGTAGCAAATTGTCTAACAATTAACATTTACATTATTCTGTATATTTTCAGAAGTAATCGATGTGCTTCTATCGGTAATTTTTCGATCACTAATTCATATAGTTTTCAAATTGTCTAACATAATATTCATCTATATACGTATTATACGTGAAGCCGTTTTTTTCCAATTTCTTTATCGATTTTAACTATTAAGGTGTCAAAAGATTTGCCCTTAGCGTAGCGAGGTTGGCACGGGAAGCGTACAGGAGTGTTTACTAGTTTTTTAAAATCTTTTTATTAGACGATTCCTTTTAACACTATTCAAATTTTTGTGTCTGGAAATGAAGATATTTAATACCGATTCATATTTCTCTTTGCACTTGATTACAGTGGATTTTGGAGGAAAATTCTTCAAAGGCTAATCTGCTTTGCTCTTATGTTTAAGTTTAAGAAATCATTATACTTAAGCTTATTTTTACAAATTCTTCCCAAAATGTTTTACTATAAAATACGTTTTTTAAAGTATTCAGCATAGATAAAATGAAACAGAGTCTTTCTTGTGGCACCAGTAACGCCTCAGTTACATTTAGTAATTATTTAAATCTTTATAAATATGTTGTAATAATTACTAATGTATACTTGAACATCTAGAGGGGACGAAGGGGAGGAACTAACTACGGTGCTGGTCCTGCTAGCACCCAGAGTACTGGAGAAGTAATTTCTCGACACCCCAAGTTTCTATAACTTTTTTTCTCTGTGGTCTACAGCTATTATCAGATTTTATATAATGAGCACTGTCTGTTTGGAGCTTGATGTTTATTTCATAGGGTGTAGTCTTAGTTAATCTGGAACCCACATTTAAAAACGTTTCAGGAGAATCGTTCTAGGTCTGCTACCTTCACCTTATTCAGTGAGCTATTCTGGAGAGTTTCTTCATAGTAAAAATTGATACATCCTAGTTGTTCAACGTTTCACTTTCCTGTGTTGGATCGTGGAACATGTGAGTTAGTCATCTAGTTAGAACTCACGGTTAGAGTCGAAAATAAAGTAAGAATAAGTGAATTGGTATATTGAACCTCCAATGTACGTTAGTTGTACATGCCACAGTTACAATGGAAATTACTCCATTATTTCAAACAAATCAATTAAGTCCATTATATATTAGCTATCTGTAACTATTAGCAAAAACAGGAAAATTACTTGAAAGAAAATGGGTTGTCTGGCAAATTGATGTAAATCAGATTTATTTTTAAACTTAAATGTTAAACTTCTATAAAACACTTTTTAGTATATTACATATTAAATACAATTGCGTAATTCTATTGCAACTAGAGTGTATTTGATGTTCAATTTTCCTTGTATTCATTATAAAATAATAACTTATTAGATAATGATTCATTTATCTAATTTACGTTCAAAATCTCATAACTACTCTCTTTCTGGATGCTTTGTTTTGGTAGTACTATCTGGATTGTCAAAAATAAGGCCATTATAAATCATAATAACTAATATAAATAAATTTTTCAAATAAATCAATAAGAAGAAAATCAGTCAGTTCAGACACCATGAGTACGTTTGACCAGCGAAACACAAAGCCTTGGGCTTCTGAGCTTTGTGACTTCACTCTTTGATCATTCGTTTGCCACAGGAAAAATGAAGTTCATACCAAAACTTCAGCAACAAAGTCAGGTTGATCACCATGACCTATCCTCTGAGCTCAAGGACCCCTTGACTGTATGTAGTTATTATTTGTATCATAAATGTGAGAAAAATATTGAAACCAGTTAAATTTTTTCTTTCAACTGATTCCTATAAATATATTTGATACCTCTTCATTTGATGGAATGCTAGAGCTGCAAAATAATACAAGTTTAGTTTAGAAATAAACATAAATAATAGCTTTCAGATTAATCACGAACATTTTGACTGTTCAATTTATTTTTTTTAATGTACATTTTTAAATTAAATTATACATTCATTCATAGTTACAATTCAGCAAAATAATTACTTAATTAACATTATTCGTTACTTAGAAATTATTTATTTATGCCTAAGACAACAATTATCTAAATGTACATGAATATTTATTTCCAAATTATTTGGAAAGTGGTTGTGAACAAATAAATGTTTACAAGAATTTTAATACTGTATGTTCGAAACTTAGGAAGTATCATTGGCTCATCGATATGTTTGTGGTTATCAGCCAGGTTTCATTAAAATTAATGTTGACTCATTGGCATCGAACTGAAAACCCAGAGCTTTTGGAGTTGGGTTTGAACCGATTATATTTTCAGCTAGTCTAGTGAATATATATATATATATATATATATATATATATATATATATATATATATATATATATATAAAGTTAAAAACTAGGGCTACTTACGTATTTTTAGGAATTAATATAATTCTAACTGAGTACCCTTTAAATTTTTATTTGAAATATTTCACACTACATGTTTCAACTTAATAGTCATTTTCAAGTGTAAATTAAATAAATTAACAATATAATAATTTTTGTATACTTACTTATTATATACTTATTTTTTATACTTTTATACTTAGTTATATATACTTAATTATTATATTCTTTATTTAATTTACACTTGAAAATGGCTATTAAGTTGAAACATGTTGTGTGAAATAATTTAAATAAAATTTAAAGTGTACTCAGTTTGAATTAAATTACATCATATATATATATATATATATATATATATATATATATATATATATATATATATATATATAGGCCTATATATAAAAGTATGTTTAAAATAGTCCTATGTCCACATAGTAGCGCTTTTGTCTATCATTTTATGTTGTAAAGATTATTTGCTTACTTTGACATTAATAATTTGGGAGAATTGGGAGAGCCGGGGGTCAAGTAGTCTCGGGTGGCAGGATTTTGAACTTAAGTGCAGGCTCGAATCCTGGCCTTGTCTGGAAGTGTTTGTCAGTAATGTTCACCTTACACAATACTGATTCTCCCCCTTACTTTCTCTGAATAAGTTCCATGCACAATAGTCTATGGGGAATGGACAATAGAGTAAGGGGAAAAAGGAAATCGGCCCATCCTTTTACAAATAAATTAGAATTTTTAAAATGTATTCCATTAATTACTTGATATTTTTAAGGTAAATGTTGTTTATATATAAATTAATTTTTAAAATATTTATATATTAAAACAAGTCATATAATATTGAATATTATCCAGTTGATGTTTATCTTTTTACAGGATGGAATATCCGCAACTATTTGGTGCAAAGCCATTGATTATTAAAAAAAAAAAATGTTTAGCAGTTGACAGAGGTAACATTGTTACATGGGATTTAGTGTACATAGACATATTAGGTAACCACTCAGGAAACTATTAACTTTATGGATGAATCTAAAGTTTTATTTGTTTCAATTTCACTAAGCTTTAATGAAGTTCAGTCACACCATTTCACTGGCTTTGAACTTCCATCAATTTACATTCTTCAGTGATTTAATTCCCTTTGATTACGCGTCTCAACAAACTCAAAGGGAAGTGATTAGTTAATTAGTTGTGTGATGTTTCCTAGCCTTTATCCTCCCGGTGGGAAGCAGAGCTTCCACTTCACTGGTTAAGTGGACTACTTAACACAATATCTAGCGTTTATTAGAAGAATCACTTCAGTCAAATTGTATAGTTAATCAAAATAAGTCAGAATGAGGCATGACCGATGCAAATAGATCACATCTTGTTATTGTTTTTAAGGTTGGAAAAAATGCATAATACCTTATGGATTAATTAGTTTTATATGAAAATTGTATTATAGAATAGTTTTTTCGTCTGGAAATTCAATTTTGTATCACTATTATTATTTATATTCAAAAGTAGATCATTATTTTGATCTTTTATAAAAAAATTATGAATTTAAAATTTCCGAGGCTATAAATCCGAATTTTGGGCTGCACTGAGCTACATAACTGGTGAAAGTAAAGTTTCGGAACAAGTATTGCATTACTCACTTTGAACAATGATCACGTTGAGTTGGTTAGTTGAATTTTGCCTAAAACTTAGATTCAACAAAACCAGAAAAATAAACTCATTTCGCCGTAACTCTTTTACAAAAATCACTAAGAACACAGACACTTCTATCACAAAACGTTTTGTCACGAACACATTGCAAAACTTTACTGTCGCACAACGAACGGCCGATCTTGGTATGACGTCGAAGCGACAACAACCTAAAACTACCCTAACCGTCCCACCAAGATCCGAACCAACAAAACGTCCTAGCCAATTAGAAAGAACCTTCATCTCACTACCAAACCAACCAACGTGAAAACTGTCCTTGCAGACGGATTCTAGTCAACGATTCCAACGAATAAAGCCTGCCTCGACTCTTACTACAACGTCCAAATAACCATGTCCATAGTTCGATCTAATCAGGTTACCCGATTAGATAAAATACTTTATTTATGTCACCTTTTAAAACACTACAATTTTATTCTCAATTAAACTTTTGACACAAACTTTAATTTGTTGCTATAACATTCCACATTCACAACGCTATTCTTTAAAAGGGGTTCGATGGGGAAGAAGTGGTGGTGATAGTACCAATATCTCCTGAACATAAACAATGAAGTTAACGTCTCAAATAGTAATACACTACACCTTCTGCATGTAGTGTAATATCGTAAAAATACAGTAAAACTTATGTAAGTATGGTGCTAGTAGTATATTATGCACTATAGTTACAGGCATCGTACGACATTATATTGGATTTAATGAATCTGCCGACCTGAAATGAGTGCACGTAGCAGCTCCAACGTGCTGTGTTTCCAAGATCTGAACACAGTCGGCAATGTACAAGAATAAAACAATAAAAAACATGCATGACAGTAAGCATATGAATATACACAACATTAAGTGCTCACTTGCACACGAATTCACATATTCGTACAAGTAGGTTATTGGAACGGTGCAGATAACGAACTTTAAGTGTGACAGTCATGCAACGTGTTAAGGCATTGCTTTGGTTACGGCTGGATAATACCGTTACGTCATTGGTCATCCTCGTAGTTCCATCACTTGTCGTAGGAGCGCTCTAAAGTCAAGTTTGGAAATTTAATAAAAGGATTTTAACGTTAGTTATATTTATGTTTTTCTATTAGATAGTAACATAGTGTTGTTAGTTAAGGCATTGGTGGAAAGCTAGGTTTTGATTATTTTTTAGTCAAGAGGCTGATATTAAAAAATGTAGATTTGAAGCTCGAACTCCGAAAGTGCAAGTGTTATTGCTCTATCTTATATTAGACTGTTTGGTTAGTTGACATAGTCGCATTCCATTTTACGACAATCCACTCTAATAATCATTTTATACCTCAACACTAAATGTGTATAAACCTACAAAGGAATTAACTATGAATTTTAGTGTGACAATTTATTATTGTTTGTAATGTATAAATTCACTTGTTGAACTGGCCACAACTACTGGGACAAATGGCTAGTTTATATTCCATTATCAGCATGTTTGTGAAATTGTATATTTTGGAATAAAACTTCATTATTTCATTTTAAATACCTCAAAATTACCTTCGAATGTTAAATTTATGATTTTGCATATAACGTTTTTAGTTTCTATATTTTGAAACAAACCAAACATAAAAGATACATATATTAATGCAAAAAACAAATACAATATATAATCTACAATAATTATTAGTAAAAGGATCTTTTACGATCGAAATGGAATATGTGTACTGTACACGATTCCTCCTTTACGCCCAAGCTTCTGTTAAATATTAGCTTTTGTGTAGAAAACAAAAGAGGGATTTATGAAAACCCTGCAAATAACGGTACGTGTAGCTCGGCACAAAACAGCAGTTTGCCCTTTCCGATTTTCTCCAACACAATCAGCACTTCAGTGTTGATAACGAACCCACTGTGTGATGTTCTATGGATTTTCATGACTGGTTTACTTGTTTACGATAGTTTTTCTTTTCTTCAGTCAATGTACAATTATAACTATCGTAGACCATATACGATATTTATTCTCAATCCATAACTACGACTCTGGTTCCTTCAATATAGTCTTCAGTGTACCGATATGTATGACGAGGACATTGGTCACTTGGTAGTCATCCCATGTACTTGGACAAACGGTGGGAAATTTAAATTGAATTGAGCCGGAACCTAATACATGAATGACCGAGTCTGCAGTTTAAATGGAATTATGTCTGTGTCCATAAGGGTATATGCTAGTGTTGGAGAGAATGTTTAGCCAGGTATGTCCAAGTGACAATGTATAAGTTTTACACATTTACATTATTGTGACTTTAGCAATGTAATTGAATAATTATTTACTGCAATAAAGATAAAAATTTACCATTACCACTGTACGTCTATGGGTGGTTGAGTAATTTACAGTATTACCAATCTAAGTGTATGGTTAGGTGAGTAATTAGTCACCACTGTACGTACCTGTATGGGTGGTTGGGTGAGTCATTATTACTGCAAGTGTATGGGTGGGTGGGTCGGCCGGTACTACTGTAAATGTCTGAATGGGGAGGTGAGCCATTACCATATTAACAATGGAATGACTGCACCATTAAGAATATAGTAGTATAGAATATGGGTGGATGGTAAGTGTATGGGGTGAGCTGGTGAACCATTACCACTGTAAGTTTATGGGGTGAGCTGGTGAACCATTACCACACAAAGTGTATGGGGTGAGCTGGTGAACCATTACTACAGTAAGTGTATGGGGTGAGCTGGTGAACCATTACCACAGTAAGTGTATGGGGTGAGCTGGTGAACCATTACAACAGTAAGTGTATGGAGTGAGCTGGTGAACCATTACTACAGTAAGTGTATGGATTGAGCTGGTGAACAATTACTACAGTAAGTGTATGGGGTGAGCTGGTGAACCATTACCACTGTAAGTGTATGGGGTGAGCTGGTGAACCATTACCACTGTAAGTTTATGGGGTGATCTGGTGAACCATTACCACACAAAGTGTATGGGGTGAGCTGGTGAAACATTACTACAGTAGGTGTATGGGTTGAGCTGGTGAACCATTACAACAGTAAGTGTATGGGTTGAGCTGGTGAACCATTACTACAGTAAGTGCATGTGGCGAGCTGGTGAACCATTTCTACAGTAAGTGTATGGGGTGAGCTGGTAAACCACAGTAACTGTACACTTATTAATGACAGTGTGTATATACACTAGTTTATACATTTATCGTGTACCAAGCACCTCTTACAAATATAATATACAACAATCTTGACCAACCTACAATTTAAGTACATTCAAAACCTTAACCTATAGACTTGTAAGAGAAGGAACTATCCTCTTTATTATTTCAACAATAGTGAGTTTAAGTTATATCAATTAATCAACACGTCTTATTTATTTTTGCGTTTTGAAATAAAAAAAGCACATTGAGGTCTTTATTGCATATATTTATTATTTACCTATGTAACATCATAATAGTCTCCCAATCAGCTGTCAACTTGAGAGATTCTAAGAAGACCATATTATGAAATATAAAAATATATTAATAGAAGAAAATAGTGGATATTTAGCTTAGTTATTTCGGCAATACAAGCACAATATTAGGTTTTTAATGGTATTGCTATTAAAACTGATCATAATATAGAGCACTGGAGGAGGACTTTGAGCCTGAGTTAGAAAAAGCCCAGGTTTGACTCCCGGCTATCATTAATGTTCATACTAGTTCTCTTCCCCCTCTCCATTACTCTGTTTGATGGAAAAATAAGATAAAATAAAATTAGCATGTATTTATAAAATAAAAAAAAGAATTATTTCACATCATATTGTTATTATAACGGTTTATTATTGAACTATTATGTAATAAAAAGTCAAAATCTTATGAAATACAAAGAAACGCCACTACAAACGATGCCAGCCATAATTGGCCCTTAGAATGCAAACGTGTCGCCATGGGGACGATGTTTGAGTAGGAAGTCAAAGAAACAACCCCTCTCCCCCTCCTCTATCGATACCTCGAACACCACTCTTACCTACGGCATTCATCTCGTTAAAAGTATGAGTGGATCAATTAGGTTATTTCGTTATACCTTTCAATATGTATCAATATGTTCTTTGTTAAAAAGGGCAAATAGGATTTCCGTAAATAATATTCTTTCAGATAGTATATATCTCTTATTACGGACATAAAATAATGTGTTTTATCCATAATAGACTAATTGGTAAAATTGATAAGAAACATTACTAACTGCCCAATGCGTAGAGAAAATATAAACAGATGTTGCTACTTAAAGGTGCATCAAACGCGTCAGTGGCCGTTATATAGAGATTACAACTAATATTCTACTTCATACATCTGTAGTAATAATTACTAAATTTCTTCCTTGTGGATTAGGTGAGTAATGGGTACACTATTAAACTTCAAAAAATCACATTTTTCAAATGAATTCTTTTCTTACAACCACATGTTTTATGAGCAATTTAGTAAAAGAATTATTTTGATATCTCAATTTTTGAACAAGTTATGGAGGAAAAGCCCAAGCGATGCAAGGGCGATTTTGGAGCTTTTGGTCAGGCAACGAAATCGATTCGACATAGGATTCTAAACTGCGGAATAAGTTACTTTTGTATAGTGCTGCTTTTTTGTTTATACTTCTACTGTACTCTGTACTGTCTAGGATCACGGCACAGAGAAAACAGATGTCAGAAATACATTTCTGCTAATTGTTTGTTTACATTTCAGTGACAACCAACCAAACGTTAGCAATTGTGTTATAGTGACTTGATTGTGTTGTTGTTTTGTGAAATGGGTCGTAGAAAGGATTCCTATAGAAGTAAGAAAAGGTTATTTACTGGTAATCAACATTTGAACAAACCCCATCTAGTAAAAAACTAAAACTAAAAACAAATTTGGCCAGCCCTAGTACTCCCAAAACATTGCCTAGGCCTAGTCCCAGATCTAAGTCTAGCCTAAACCTTGTAACAAATAATATTGTTGGTTATAGAACTTAGGCTTAAGCGGCCGGTGTCATAACTAGAATCTACAGTTTCCGGTGACAACCGTGTCAAGGTACTATCTACAATATTTACAAGATGACCAGACGTTTCGCCCATACTGTGATGTGGCATCCTCAGTGGTTTCTCTGAGACTGAAATCGGCAAGTGAACTTCCAGCTTTATAACAGGTGGTGGGGTGGGGACTGGTTGGCAGGTATGCTGAAGAATGGGGCGGAGGCACGACCCACGTGACCTATGGTCATTGGCCGAAAAATCAATATGGCTGACTCTTCCATTTTATTTCAATTTACTTAAAATGGGTTCCCATGTCTTTGGCAGCCGTATACTATCATCCTTATTAAAATTATTTGTTCTTTTATATATATCTATGGCATCCCTTACGATTCTCGGGTAGTAATGTGGGATGTTGGCAAGGACATTAGTTTTGTCAAATATTTATTTGACTTTAGTTTTGTATATTTATCTTTTTTTTTTAGTATATTTATTTATATCAGATAAACTATATACGTTAAACTATTTGATATTTTTATAAGCAGGGAATTATTTTTAAGGAGAAACTGTCTTATTTAGAGAAATGTTATGATATCTTACCTGGCAGCGGGAATTTAATGCTGTCATAATGATGGGTTTAACAACCTGCCCTTTACTTTTTGACTTTTTCTTAAGTGCGCAAGGTTCGCAAAGATCCAAATATATTTTAATTACCTCCCTGGTAATGTTACAAAATTTCTTTTTTAGCTCGGCTTCCATAGCTTTTTCTTTTTTATGACCAACTCGTAAGTGAGCTGAATGAATTGTGTCATACATTTGATCAATGCGACAGAAATATTTTATATCCGTCATTTCTACAGTTGTTTTTTAAATTAACATTTCTTTATCGCCAATGTTTATGACATCAAACCGATTGATTCGGCGATACTCTTTAGACATTAAGGACTGACCATTGTTCCTCTTCTCTTTTGCCTCCTTTACTTCGCTGATAATTTCTTCATAGCGTGGCTCCTCGATAGTAAAATTTCGACTTGTGAGACCATTCTTCTTGGACATCAGGTCTTCCAATTTGGTGTAAAATGATTCCTTCATTTCAAACAAAATCACAAAACACAACAGCACTTTAAAATGAGTCAACACACGCCACTTACGCACAGAACAAAGAAAAACTTAACTGCTTGTGTATAACGACAGTGCACTAATGTCAATGAAAATAGACAGTAGGCCTATTCGTTCCTAACAGTGACGATAGTGGGGGTGACATGTCTCGACCTGCACGTCTGGACCGTGAGAAACGGATTTCGGCGTTTGCGCAAATTACAAATACCCACAACCCGACGTGGGTAAAATAGATTACCCACGTCGGGTTATGGATATTATGGTTTTGCTCAATCTCCGATTAACGTGTTTATTTCAGCAATTGAGTATTTTCGTTTACCCACAACGCGTTCTGGGTATTTCACTTCGGCCGATGTCCGAATAAAATATTCACTCCGCGACGTGGGTAATTCTCGTTGTCCACATCGCGAAGTAAGTAAAACTTTCGGACATTGCCCGAATTCGGAGTTTGAGTGTAACATATATTAAATTAAATTATAAAAGCGACAAAACTAAAATAAATCAACATGTACGAAACAAAAGTTACCAAAAGTTAACTTAAAACAAGAACAATTTTATAGGGCTTTTAATGTCACTCACTTATATTTACTACATGTTAACTGTGGGGCATGTGCCTATGGAAGTGATTCTACTAGTTGGGATTAACGTTGGCCAGCTATAGAGGATGTTGTTGTTGGAGCATCGTTCGCCTAACTCGTTGGCATTTCAGTGGCTGCGATAACTGCAATTATATCTCCCTTTAACTTTGTGAACATTTGATGCCAGAAAAATTAAGAATATTTATTTTGGTTTTTTTTTTCAAGTACCACAAATTTTTTTCCTTCAATTTTCATTTTTCAAGGGGTCTTGTCGACCTTTTGGCTGACATTTATTTTCGTACTAGATACATAATTAAGAGACAAGAATATTATATTTTTCAGCGTCAAAGCCAGAAAAATTACGAAAATTAAGAAGATCGGAAAAATATTTTTGTCCGTGAGTATATCAATGGGTGTACTCAAATTGTGCGGAATGTTGCCCTGATCACTGATATTTTTTACAATCGAACCATTATGAAGCATGTTAGCCCCGGTATTGTGTTGATTTCAGCAAGGCTACGTTCTGTTAGGATAGGGCTAGGGAGAGTACTGATAGGTTATCTTATATTAGTTAGGTTAGGTTTGGTAGGGTTATGTTACCTAACCGTACAAACCCAAACATAACCTATCAATACCCAACGTATCCTTATCGTAAATTTTCACTATAGGTTAATCGTTTTCCTCTTTGATCATTTCCTGTTGTTTAGGTTTATCTTTTTTTCCCTAACCTCAACTTCACTGTAGCAGGGGCTTCATTTTTATGTACAAACAGTGTTTTGTGATATTTATAACTTAACCGATTCCCTATATTTGAAACGATTTCAAACTTTCTTATCTACATACAAACGATAGTTATCTTTTGTACTAGAGCAAATTTTATTATTTCCTAGAAAGTGTCAAATTTTATTGAATTTGTCCATAACTATTTTACAATTACAGATGTTTTCGATAGTTAGAACTCACAAATTCGTTTCACAGGAAGTTCCTCGACAGACAGTGTGATGTAGATAACAGCTGGGAATAACCACTTGGTGTAGGTCACGTGCTTGGCAATTCTCTGTTATCTTAGATTAGGCCCATAACTCATTATTAATTGGTATTGCTTGTTCATTGGTGACCTTGAGGTTTACTAGAAAAAAAATGATTTTCTTAATAAATGGTCTCTGGAAAAAGATAATTTTATAGTTAAAAAGAAAACTAAGGTGCAACAAATTGTCAAGCAATGATTTAATTTATTTCATAATAATTATTGTCTCGTCAAATTTGTATAACATAATGGTTAACTAAATCAAGACTTCGTTATTTTTATTATTCAAAATTACTCATGCAGGTTGTCGTAATTACTCATGCAGGTTGTCGTAATTAAAAAACCCCTCAAATAGAATGTTACATGGAGATGTCTTCCATCATTAACAGACATCTACAATATGAAACCAAAGAGTACCATATATATATATATATATATAAGAAATGAAAAAAGTCTTGACTTGTAGCAGATGAGACGTCGGCGCAGAAATTGTGTTCATCCGAGTTTGAAGGTTGTTTTCTAAGAAACCAATTATACCATTGTTTCCCCTGTTTAATTGTGCGTTATGACATATGAATTTCTAAATGTTATTACAAGTTCTAATATTTTTTTCTTAGTTGGAACAACAAAAGTACCGTAATTTTAACTAGTTTTCACTGTACATCAAATTTACACCGTTATTACTGAAAAGCCCGTTCATTCAGCGCATTTATATTTTAATACGTGATTGTTAAGATTGTTTACTATAGTTTTTATAAATTTTAGAATTTTATAATTTCACAAAAAAAGTGTTATCAATTGTATGAAACATTGTTTTCTTGGATTTTAGAGGTCGTAAAATTACTTATTTGGTCTTGTTGTAATCCTTATGACATGTATAGTTACGATACATCATTTTTATATGTGTAAGTAAATGCAGTGATTTTATTTTGATTTTTATCAATTTAAAGTTATTTTTAAATGATTTAAATCGAAGACTACAATAAACTGATGCTGAGCTTGATTACAGACTATTCAGCTTTTAAACAATTTAAGTGTTTATTTTTTTTATCCATGTAGTAGTTTAGATTACATTACAATAGAAGTGTATGACGGAGAATAAACTCGGCGTCTTAGTTTTTTTTCTTTCACTACACTACACAAATCTGTCATTAATTTGTTGCTTTTTAATTCACTATTTAAATATTAGAAAACCGAGATAGTTTACGAAATTCTGTAAACTATGTTTACAGAACAAAACAATTAAAATTAATTGTTAAATGTTGTTAAATTAATTGTTAATGTTGTTAAACTAACATTAACAAAACAATTAGTGTAAGGTCCAGATAACACTTTTTTTGCAACGAAGATAGCATAAAACGGCCGACTACTGCACATAAAATCTATTTAGTTGCGTTTTATCATAACACTTATCTAAGATAAAAATGACTAATTTGCGCACACAAAGTTTAAGAAAATGTTCAACAAAACACTGAGCAGGTTTTAAATAGAAAAAAAAAACATTCAACTTGCCCAACATAATTAAATACAAGCATACATGTAAATACATGTTACATAATAGTCAATTGTAATATTATTTGTAGTTCTCTTTTATTGTTGTTTGACAAGTCTATTCTAGGGTTTGTTAAAAACTAATTATGTAGCCTATGTAACTTTTGTGAAATAAATGTAAAGGAAATTATAGAAGAGAAGTGTTCGTTTTATTTAAACTCCCTCTTTTGTATCTTTATAATAAACTGCCAATCTTGTTTTAAAAGAAAGATTTAATTAATTGTTGCTTATAAAACTGTTACTGTAGTAACAAAAAAAATTCATTGCTATTTTATCATTGTGTTGGAATAGCTGCTTTAAAAGTTTATCTCATACTTTAATCGAGGAAGTTCATCCTCTCTTGTTGTTTTGTGGCACTGAGTCAGTGCAGTCTTTCACGTCAAGTCAGTTTTACGTCGATCTGCTTGACTTTCCATACATCACTGGTCCAAGTGGGGATATCACGATGTTTGAATTCTTGAATTTGCTGTTCAACAAGAAACAGGTACACTTGCAATAAATTTCATTGTAATAACGATATCGTACAAGGAAAATATTTCAGACTTCCATGAACATCTAAGTTTCATGTACAATACAGTGTATTACATTATTTGTGTTTGTGTGATTACAGTACCTGGACATTGGCAAAGACTTGAATGTTTCAAATGACTTCACTCCGAAGGAAATGCTGACAGGAACGTGGTGGCGCCTTTTGGTAGCAGGCGGCATTGCGGGGGCAGTTTCCAGGACCTGTACCGCCCCTCTGGACAGAGCTAAGGTCTACCTTCAAGTAAGTTGACGTTATTTATGGGCACAAGGTCAACTGTCGTTCAGGTGTTTTGTGCACCCTCCGTTTGTAGGTTTTTATTTACCATCCCATTTTTCAATAATAGGATTATAGTTCCTTTTTTTAAAAAAAACAATTCACATGGGCGTGCAGGCCTGTGCGTGAACTTTATTCAGCGAGTGAGGTACCGGCCGTTGGCTCAATGGGGATTAGAACCTTGGAACCTCCACCTTAGCCACTGAGCCACCACGCCAACAGTTACTTGTACACTATTCTTAAACTCTCACCAATTCACGCTTACAAAATATGTTATTGCAGAGAAATTTGTTTTTATTAGATGACAAATCATCTACTCCTAAATATGAAGGACAATTTTATTTTTGATCATTACTATTAATTGTAGCGTTTGTTTTGTAGCTTATAAATTCTAGTGTCAAGTTTCTAAGAAGCAAATTTTGGTGTATTGTATACTTTTTTTGTCATTTATATGATCATCATAGGGTCATTTTAGTCTTCAGCATTGCTTGTTGATGTTATTTGTCTCTATCCCTTCCCAGATTTCTTTCATTCTCTGTGATCTCTTTTGTAAACACTCGCTGCTGTAGTTCTTTTATCCATATTGCGTGTGAATCTTTTTTATTTGGTTATCTTTTAGTATTTACATTAAAAAAAAATATTTTTATTAGGTTACTCTTTAGTTAAATTATGTTCTTTCATATCCTCCTGAATCTTTTTAACCAATCGTGTTTAGTCTGATAAATTTTTTGTGATTAGTATGTTGTCAGGCATCCTCATTATACGTCCTAAGTATGATATTCTTTCTCATGTAATCTGTGATTGGTTTTATTTCTTTGTGTACAAATAGTTGGTTATTAATCTCCAACCTTCTTCAGCCTGGTGTTTTTTGTTTATGCAGGTTCTAATTTTTATTCTTCAATAACTAATGTAATATTCTGCCTATTATATTTTCTTGATTAGTTTAAATAGCATTTCACAGCAGTAAGAAACTTCTGGTTGGACTACTGTTCTTTAATGCTCCTATTGATGAGCTTCTTTTGTTGTATAACTCATATTTCATATTAGTTGTTGTGCTTTTCCTAGTTTTTTGTTCTTTCCTATCTAGATCTTTTTTTTTGTCTCCATTGTCTGTTATATTGACATTGTCAATGACAGGTGGTTCATTAACTAATATCTTAGTTTTTCAAATGAAGTCTTCAAGCCTAATTTTCTTGCCAATTTATCTAGTTTTCTATTTGGACCCATGTATCTGGTATTTTGATGGCTAATAATGTGATCATCAGTATATCCTAGACAGTTTAAGATAATTTTTTTCTGTTCCTAGTGTTTGTTTTTCTCCTGATTACATATTACTATAGTGCAATTGAATAATAGAGGATATACTCCATGGAGTCCTGTATTAAAAATGAAGGTTTTGATGTTTCTGTCCTAAACTTTGTTTGGATAGATATGGTGTTTTTAGTGCAAGTGCTATCATTTTTACCAGCTTAGGGTGTAGCCCTGTGTCTGAGTATTTTCAACAAAAATTGTCTGTGGATAATTTTGTTTGCCTTTTTCAAGTTATGAAAGCTTTTCATAGCAGCTTTTTGTCTTTTTTGTACATGATAATGATTAGTTTAAGTGTAATTATTTATTTCGAGTACCTTCTACGTGGTGTAAACCTGAATTTCTTTTCTTTATGGTCTTTAGATCTATTATATATCAATCTGGAAAATATTTTATGAGTGCAATCTAAGCGCAATATATCTCTGTAATTGTCTGGATTGCTTTTGTCTACCTTTTTGTATAATGGCACTACTTTATCGTCTGTCCAGTGTTCTGGTAATGATTCGTTTTCTCATATTTCTATGATCTTGTAGTAAAATTTATTGTGTATTCTGAAGCGTATTTCCAAATTTACATCTTCAATTCAACAAAAAATATTTGTTGTTCCATCTTCTCTGCTTGTTTTATACATTTCTTTTACCGCTATTTTTATTTTTTTCAAAGATGGTGGTTGTGTAGAGGTTTTAATAATTTCAATACTTTACTTTATTTTAATATTTTCATTTTATGGATTCTGAACGTAAAATTTAAAACGTAAAAGTATGATACTCTGTAGTAAGGATTTCTACTAAGTATTAATACATTGTTTTATAAATTAACTATTAATATTTGGATCATATTACTTAAGTTAATTGATGACTTGTATACAGATTTTCTTTAAAGATTTATTAATATTATATTTCCTCATGCCTTGGTGATTGATATATGGTTTATTTATTAATTTACAGCCTCCAATGAATTTAACGAAGTTTATATCTCGTGCATTAAATAGTTTTTGTTTCAAAAAAAATGTTTATAGTTTTTCTTGTCTTATATTAAAGCTGTATTAAAATTCAATTAACAAATTTTAAATTAGTTTTCTATAAGAATTATTACTAAAATTATTAGCACACAGAACTGAAAGTTAATAACTGACATTTTACATACGTTTTTATGTGTAAAAAAGGATTGCTAAATTAATATACTCTGTAAAAAAATGTTGGCAATTATGCAGTAACATGGCTTATACAATGTCACCTGTTTGTATGTCGCCAATTAAAGGTGTATTTTCTGTCTTCAACAAAGGATGCTGCTCCGACATGATTACAGCTGTTGTTACCGTAGCATTTGTTGTCTTTCAGGTTCACGGCACCAGGAATACATGTATCCGATCTTGCATAAGGAACATGGTGTTGGAGGGTGGACCCTTTAGTCTATGGCGGGGAAATGGCATAAATGTGCTGAAGATAGCACCTGAGAGTGCTCTGATGTTTACGGCATACGAGCAAGCAAAGAAATTCATCAGTAGTAAAAACTCTAACAAGGACTTATCCATTCTACAGAGGTTTATTGCTGGGTCTTTTGCTGGTAGCGTGAGCCAAACTATCATCTACCCCCTTGAGGTTAGTTAGGCTGTATGTTCAAATTTTAATATTAGTATATATGCCCTGTTTTTTGCTTAGCCTGTAGCTTTCAATAATCTAATCATTTCCATATGTTGTACCTGGGAGTAACTTTAGATTGCATTTAACCCTCCAATGCATCTGTCGCAGACTGAGTGTCCACATTTCCGAATAACTGATATTATATAAAAACTAAATATTTCTAGTGGCTGTGGTACTTAATACCTTCTCGGGTACCCTTAATAAAAACATAAATTACTTCAGAATAAAAATGAATACTTTAATGGCGTCAATGCGAGTAGAAACGTGTTCGTACACTGGAAATGGCGCTGCTAGGCAATGTATTAGCGGACTCACAGTCCTCACGCGTGCACCAGTGTAACAAAATGTTACGTGTACTGCCGGGTTAAAAGCCATCTTCAAAAAAAAGAAGGAAATTACAGCAGCTAAAATTAAAACCATGGCAAATGTACATCATATTGCTGGAAGAGCTTGGGGAGCCAACTCACACGTCCTGCGTACAGTAGTATTGATCTGCGTACTACAGTAACTTTCACTGGTTTATTTAGCTGCTGAATATAGTTAGTTCTCCTGTATGGCTAAATAGCGCATAGTAAAACAATTGATGTTGTGCATCTGTGTGCTGACTGTGTACTAAAAAATATAGTCTCAAATAATTACATAACATAGTTGTTCAGTTGTAGGGAAAACGAACATCATAAAATATCTGGGAATAATTTTAGATCGTGAACTTAATTGGAAAAATCATATCAAGCATAAAAAATAAATTAAATAATGTTATTAGAACTTTTTACTTTTTAAGAAATATGCGCTGTGAAAAAATATTTCGAATGCTTTATTTTGCTCTAGTTCAAAGCAGAGTAGATTATGGACTTGTTTTATGGGGAAGTGCATACAACATAAATCCAAATTCATTATTTTTGCAGCAAAAAAATTGCATTAGAATAATTACTTTCAAGAAAATTTCAGAACCTTCACGTCCTTTGTTTGATCACCTACAAATTCTACAATTAAAATATATTTTTGTTTTTAAGGTATTAAATATTATTATATTATGGGGGATTCACCAATCAGATGATTGAATATAGATATAAATTGAGAAATGTAGATCATTTTCAAGTACCCAAGCCAAATAATACCTTTTTTGGTAAATCCTATATTTTTATAGCACCATGGATGTTTAAAAAAACTTCCAATCAGCATTAAAGTATCAAAATACAAAGGAGCATTTTTGAAAAAGCTCAAGAAATGGCTGCTTGAAATTGAAAATATAGATGTCTTTTTAAATATTTAAGTTTAATTAAGTGAGTTGTATAAATAATTTTCTATAATTTTAAACACAAATGTATTTATCAAGAAGTTATATGTTTATTTTTCTGCACAATGTAACTAAGTTTTGTTAAATGTAAATAGTAAGCAGGTTGCATGGATTTAAGTTTTTTACATTTTCTTTAAATATACATTTTGTTTTAATGAACAGTTTTTTTTTTCAAACAACGATTTTTTCAAACGATGTATTGGTCGCTGCTTTGAAATTATATTTAATAAAGTGAACTGGATCCTCCAAACAGGCTTAGCCTTGGCGGACCTATATTTTTTCTTCTACAAATAAATTTTTATGATTTTAAATTTTTTTTAAATATTGGTTTTGAATTGTAAATATACTCAACGGCCAGGTAATTATAATTTTCCCTTATTATTATTATAATATGACATTTAAATTATGATTTTGGGTTTTTTTTTTGTTTTTCATATTTATCTTTAAAAACTGAGACCTAGCAAGAATGATAAAGAACAGTATGTACAATATCCTTTTAAACTTATTAAAATATATGTATTTGTATTCATTATTGTAAATTTTAAGAATGTTATAGCTTAAAAAAATATCTTTATCTGTTCAACTTAATAGAGTCGGGAGAGCTATAAGAGGCACTCTCATAGCATCTTCACTTTCTTAGCTCTCAGTGCTGTGCAGTATAGCTTCTCCAGAGATAAGATGTCATAAGGCACCACTTAAAGAATTCAATTAAGGTCTTGAACCTCCCTATTACATAGGACCTCCTACATCAGAATGGTCCCTTAAAATACCGAAACCCACCTCCACATAAGCTTTCCAGTTGAGCAGATCAAACCCCTTGCCCAATAATAGCTGGGCCATAGCATGAGACAGTTTTGATGGACGAAATAAGTTCCTTAGTAACGATCCATCAATACCTGTAGGTAGGATACACCTTCCTCATAGAGAATAGACACTAGATCAGTCATGTGATGCGGGGAGTGTAGAGGTATGATTTTTAAGTAATATAGTTGATTTTATACTGAAATAGATTTCCCACCCAATGATAAATTTTAAGTGTTAAAATATCAGCTGTTTTTGTGGTGCACTAATGTATTCCCATGTAAATGTAATGCAGTTTAAACCAGCTGTGGTTACGGGCCTCACTAAGTAACAAAATTACAGGCACAAATATCCTCATTAGATAGAATATCTATTATAGGTGTATATAATCAAGGGTAATATTTTAAATAATAATGTATTCAATAGGGAAGGAAATGTCAACTTACGAGATAAAAAAATTACATATTAATTGATTCAGAATTATTTTATATTTATATAGGATCGGAAACTTTGTTTATTTATGATGTGTGATAAATCAAAGTTATGTAATTGAAGTAAGTATCTTTACTGCTAAGAAATATGAAGTTAATCAGAAATATCCGGCAGTAATAAATTACAAAATAAACATTATTGATATAGACCCATAGAACTGAATTTATAGTAAGCAAGTAAGATTGGCCACATGTGAGAAGTCCACTGTAGAACACAAACAGCTGGTGTTTGCTAGATTTGTCATTAGAGGGGCAATACAAATTCTTGAAAATATCAATCATGAGAGATGATACTAAAGAATACTAGCTTTCAATGTCTATGCAATTTAGTACACTTAAATTTTTCTCATGGGGAATAGTCTTGGGCGTGGATATAAAATTGTTTTACAGAAGTTAATGAAATGCAAAAGATTATTAGTTTTATTAATTTGTTCTGAAAAAAAAACTATTTATCTTTTTTCACAACATTTAAAAAATTTAATATCAATTTTTTATTTTAGGTCCTGAAAACTAGACTAGCTCTAAAAAAAACAGGCGAGTACAAAAGCATAATGGATGCTGCTACGAAGATCTTAAAGAATGAAGGTGTGAAGAGCTTCTACAGAGGATACATCCCAAATATGATCGGCATTATCCCATACGCAGGCATCAATCTGGCATGTTATGAGGTAAGAGGTCATAAGATATTTTTCTTTTTTGAAGTTTTGTCACTTAAAGAAGTGGTTCTTCCCGATAAGTTAAAAAATAAATGGATTGAATAAAAAATTATAGAGCTAAATCTGAGACTCCCCAAGCAATAATTCCTTCAGAAATTTTCTATTGTAGACTACTTCTAACCGTGTAACTGGAGCTGGATCATGAAGAGATCAGTATCAATTTGAGAATTTATTTTGATTGAGGATGTTTTTAGCTAACAATTGTTTTATTGTTATTTAGTTGTTATTTTAGAACTAATTGACAAAACTTAGTCAAACTTGGAAATATAAATTTGAATTGACACTAGATCTGTCATGTGATTGCTGAGAGTCTATCCAATCAACGGGGTCACATAGTTACAGATTGCCCCCTATGCTCTTTTAAGGAGAGATTAGCTAGCTTTATTAAAATCAGTGAGGCAGGTATTAAATGGTTCGATGGATTGGATTCAGCTCTGTGACAGGATACCTTTTCTGAAATAATTATATTACAGCTTTTTATATATATTTAAAATAATAAATCATAGCTGACAAAATGCCATATGATATATAACATAGATATTTCAATTTCATTATGATTTGAGGCTACAAAAAGAAATGAAAATTGTCTAGTATATGTGAGACACAGTACTGATTTTTCTTTATCGTCAACTTGTAACGTGAGCATAATTGCATTTTGATATTGTGGTTATTGTTTCAGTTTAATTGTATAAATATCTCGGATTATATTTTATAGCTCGTGTATTCCACAAAAATTACAACATAAATTTTCATAGACATATTACTTTTTGCATCATTTGGCCAAGGATATTGATAAGAATGTCCTGTCTTTTTAGTTTGAAATATACTTTCTGAAATCAACAGTTGTTAGAGGGAGCCAACAAAGATTTGAAAATCATCATTTTGTTGTGTCATAGATAAGAGAAATCTTGTGTACTTGTAATTTTTTTACTGCCTAATTATACCTCATACTATGGCAGCTCCAATCAAACGTTCATACTATACCAACCAAATATCTCTGAATTAATTTACAGTAGTTGATTGGAAAAATCCAAAACAAAATCATGTATATCAAGGGACAAAAATACACCTGAATTAGCTAATCTTGTTTGAAATTGGCAATACATATTTTTTATTTCAAGTAGTCAAAATCCGTAAAATGAGCTCATTTCAACCAAAGTTATAGAATATAAAGCAGTAAAAAATAAAAAACTGTAAAGAATTTGTTTTATTGAAAAAACATAAAATGAAAGTTATGTTAGTTTCATTTATCATGAAATTTGAATCTTTGATAGTTTAAAATTACAATTAGATCCAGACAGATTGCGCTAAGCAATTTTTCTTCTGATTATATTCTTATGGAAAGTCATAAACTCTAAATGTTTTCTATCAGAATTTATGAAGTCCTATAGACTAATTCAATTTACGGTATTCTGTTAATCAATATAAAAAAAATGTTTAGCAGTTTCTTAAAACTTTTTTGTATTTTGAGAAGACATTCTAACATTGTACTGTTTCTGATGAGTAATTAATTAAACTTATAAAACTCTCAAGGTTTTGCAGATGATTTTCATGATGCTGAACATCTTTTAAAAATCCATATTGTTTAACAAAAATACTATTTCGATGAGCATTTTTAGAAATAAAGGTATAACCCTTGATTATTTACACGTATGTTGTGTGTGTGTATAAAATCAAAGCTATAACCTAATTTTAAAATAAGAAAATATTACAAAGGGAAAAATGCAAACAAACCTGTTAGGGGAAATTACAAACAAACCTGTTAGGGGAAATTACAAACAAACCTGTTAGGGGAAATTACAAACAAACCTGTTAGGGGAAATTACAAACAAACCTGTTGGGGGAAATTACAAACAAACCAGTTAGGGGAAATTACAAACAAACCTGTTCTGTAGAATATGGAGAGTATACTTTCTTGACACATTAAATACTGAAAGACTAAATAATCACACACCTAAATGGCTAACCACAAAACATTATCACTTACTACAGTCACCCCTCCTACAAAAATGGCGGGAACAGAAAATGAACTAATAAAATAGCACAACAAGCAGCGAGTGACATATTGTTCTCCAGCAATAACTAAACTCACGTTAAGGCAATGCATTTGAAGCAGGAGTGCTACGTAATTTAATGTAGGTTGTATTCAACATGTTAAAGCATACACAATTACTTGAAATGTTTTGATTATATGGGTACTAATTTTTACTGCTTTTAAAAAGTCAAACTAAAACGCTCTTGCATAAAGACCAAATTCATTATTCAGTTATTTTTACTGACAGAAATTAATTCTCTTTTACTTCAATGAAAAAAAAAAAAGATTTTACATGTATTATTGGTGTGGTGTATGCTAAATTATGTTATTTTCTGTAGACCCTAAAGAACACTTACCTGCGGTCCCATAACAAGGACCAGACGCCTAGCCCGTTACTACTGCTGGCCTGTGGCACCTGTTCCAGCACCTGTGGGCTGGTGTGCACTTATCCTCTAGAACTTGTTAGTACTCGCCTCCAAGCTACACGTAAGTGGTCCATAGCACTTGCAAGCAATAATAGCAACTTTCTTGGTTGAAATTCTAACCTTATTTATTCAGTAAAGCAAGAATATGTTTTAAAAATGAAAGAATAAGAAACATAGTTATCTGGAAATTTATTTATTCTTAAGACACTGATCTTCAAGATATGGGCGAATATGAATTTTGAATGAGCGTGATTGCAAAAATAGTCATTGTTATTAAAGCTGACCATTCCTTAGAAAGTGTCATTTATTAATAGTCCAATTACAAATGAACAGCCAGTGGTTATCAGCTGATACTTTTCAAAATTTGTAATGACTTTGATTGAGGTCGAAGTGAGAACTTTTAGCTCATGAATCTGAGCTTAATCTACTACACCACATACCGATCTCCAGACCTTTCAGTACTCTTAAGCCAGCTGTATTTAATATATAACTAGTTTTCATTGCCATTTCATTCTATTATGAAATTAAGAAATAAGGACCACAATATGAATACAATGGTAAAAACAATGAATGATTTTAGAGGACTTCTTACTTTATTAAAGTCAATCTCTACGAGAACTCCGACTTACTTATCACATACAGTGTTGAAATCTCCATATTATAGCACTTTATTTCTGGAATTCAGTGTTAAATGATAACAAATGTCAAAATTAAGTTTCCATAATGTAAAAAAATTTATATAAAGTTAGTAATTTTAGGAAAGAAGACATTTTGAGCTTGTTATTGTTTAATACATTTCTAGAACTTAGATAAGTACCTTTAAATAATAATTATGTTACTCATGAGTCATTCATCTTTTCTGTAATCAATAATCAAAATGTTATGTTATTTGCAGCCGATAATAGACATACCATGATCAGCCTGATTACTGAGATTGTATCCAAAGAAGGATTTTTTGGTCTGTATCGAGGCATCACACTTAACCTGCTGAAGGTTGCACCTGCAGCTAGCATCAGTTACATAGTCTACGAACGCTGTCGCCAGACACTGGGTGTCAACATGACGTGACTCCTTCATACCAATAATCATCAATGCTGTGATCTTCATATTTGGCTGTACTTTTTGTTCTTCCTATTCAAATGTTAACTGGCCAAAAAAGTGAACCGTTGTAATAGTCACTAGCTTTTGGCGTCCTTGATCCCACAACATTAATCCTGGATGTAACAATCATGTCCAGAAATGTGTGTAATAAGGAAAAGTGACTGACACATGTTGATTTCAATAATCATAGAACAGTGTCATATACTTGAAAATGAAAAACAAGAAAATGTGACTGAAAATGCTGATCCTACCAGTCACAGAACACCAGCATAAATGAAGAAGAAAAATGTTTCTTTTGTCCACATGCTCGTCCGGTGCAGTTTGGCAACTCCTTTCTTGAAAACTCTCAAGAAGTCATGTAGACCAAACGAAAAGTATTGTTTGATTGAATACAACTCAATAGAATGTAACTATAGAAATATTTATAATCAAACTAATTTATAATAAATAAATAATTCCTAAAAAAGTTGACTAAACATTTTATTGAACAGGAGAAACATTTTTTAATCTTAAGGAAATACCGTCCGGCCAATGACTTGCCTAAAACTACCTGTAGTTCTACCTGTAAAGTAGTGTGAGCACCTGTAAACTGTAGCCATACATTCTAGTTATATATTTAATTTTGATTTACTATTGTGTTTTAAGTAACGTCAACCAAACGTATTACTGAATTAATCTGATTGAAATTAAAGAGCAAAAATTATCAGCCATCCTTCTCCTAAAAGTTAAAGGAATGAATAATGCATGTAATCAAACCATGCGTTGTAATAGTGATTTAATCCTCTACATTTGGGTACGCAAAATTACCATTAGTGTTAAATTGGATAATTTAAGGCCAATCTTAAGTTTAAAAATGTGAAAAATCAAATCCAAAACAAGTGTTATTTGGTAAATTGTATTACCTCGTGATAACAATTTGTTAAATACATTTCAAAATAAAACTTTTTTTTATAGTCCGTTTTAAATCAAAGCTTTAGATCTATGTGTTCATCCTTTATACTATACGGGATGTCACATTATTATAAAAAGTGTTTATACTTTTTTATAACAACACGTACACTCTTATTCACGTCAACTAACAAGTATTACTGCTATTGATAGTCACGGATCACTCTCTTCAATAGCCTATTATTCCAGTTGGGTGGTAACTTAGCTAATAGCAAAAGTAGAACAAAATCAATAATACATCATCATATTAGTGTAGAATATTCACTTGAACTTTGACATTTTGATATTACAAGTACTGGATTAATTCGATGAATGGAATGTGTCAGCATTGATCAAATTGGTTGTGTAATGTCCGCTGTCTTCAGTCTTAAGACAGCTATAAAGGGAATTCAGTGAAAAATTAACCATAGTGGAGGAACATTTGAAACGTTTTAAGTATCTGTTCTATATTGAAAATATATTAGGATTCAGTTTTGTGTCACTTGAAAGATCAAAGAAATCAACTAGCAAGAAATTATACTCTAGTATTTTAGTAATGGTGTGTGTTGTATTGCTTTTAGAACCAATTGTAAAGGTGTTCATGTACAAAGATGGTGACAAATCCATGCATTAGAATATCATGGTCAGAAGAGCAGATAGAGCATTTGGTATAGTATTTATTTATGTTTTGGCAATGTTTAGACCAGATCTGAAACGAACAGCCATATTGAATTTGGATGCGGTGAAATTCAGTTGACTGCTTATGGGTTTCAAGTTCCCAAAAATTGGCTGGAGAAAAGCCTGGGAAAGGATTTGGTTGGAAAATTCGTAGTCATAATATCAATCATCTTCGTCAGTAAGATCATTTTTGGATTAAATTATGGAATCATAGGGTCCACTATACTTACGTACTGGAATGTGTGGAAATGTTATCAGATGTATGGATGCACAATTTGTTTTATACAATTTTTGAGAATACAAAAGGCAAAGAAAATTGAGCTTAGAAACATCCATCGTCTGATTACTGAAGAGAGACTCCCAAGAGAGACGATGCCATACGTAATTATTCAATGAAGGGTTGCCTGGACAGAGAATTCTGAATTTCGTCAGAGAAATTCCGCTTTCTTGAAGTCAATTGAAGGGAACATAGCAGCATGGAACACGACCTACAGTCTTGCTACCGGCCCTTTGTGATTTGTGTAGTATTATCAACCACAATCTTCACACCAATTCATGCCACTTCAAATAATCTAGTCAGTTCGTTATTTGGTATCGTAACTCTCGTGTTAAACACAATCGCAACAGTAGAAATTGTCATCATCGAAACCTTGAACCAATCATTAAAGAAGTCCACTGTTGACGAGCTGACGATGATGTTGGTGGCTGATGCAGATGAGGAGACTAGACATAGAGCTAGACATAAACTTTTACACTTCCATCACCATTCTGAGCCTTTTACCTGTCACATTTTCGACGTATATTACTCTTTGTTGGGCGACATCTTGGAAAATACACTTCTGGTTTTTACAACGATACTAAAAAACTAAACTTACTGTGCATTAAGACTTTCCAATTTATCATTGAAGGTAAGTACACATTATAAAAGCATATGTATGGTATTATAATGTAGTCACGTTTTATGTTTCCTACTTTTTATTACTTTTTTGTTTCATTGTATAAACTATTTTTTTTTTCAAAATTCTTAGGAATATTTGTATAGATAGTTTCGTGTTTTTTTTTCTATCTATTTACGGTATTTTTCGGTAAACATTAACAAAACAAAATTGTCAATATTTGTGTTTTTTGTATCATTCAAATACAAATCCATAGATCTGTATTTAGTAGATCCATAGTTTATCTGAAAACACGATAGTAACATTTTTATGATTTTATTAATATCAATATTGGTTTGAGTCACTGGTCTATTTCTGATCCTTTGGCTGTACCCGACGTTTCAATGTGTTTTTTTTTCAGGCTGGCCAACGTTCGTGTGTTTTTGCTACGAGGGTGACTCATAAAACGATCTATTACGTACAGAGCTGACATCAACTGCACCAGATTATGTGGATTATGTGGAGATATTATGTGGATACCTGATATGGAACTTTTCCCTGATAGTGTATGGGTACGTGTAGATTGTGGCAAGAAGTTTTACATCAAGTTTTGCGTAGTATCATAGACGTACACACGTGCATGCATAGTTCCCGGTACACAGCAAACTGTAAGTACAGTAATGTATTTGGATTTGTGCTTGGTTGATCCACACGGCGCGCTAGCGTTGCTAGCTGTCATGTCGCACACTTTTTATTGTTTCTATTAGTTACCGCTGAGTTTCGTAGATAAACATTGGTTTATACATAGTGAATAGTGCTGAATAAATACTTTATAGAGTGACAGTAAACGTTATTAAACGCTATTTTATAAATTGTATAAAGCTCTTGTATTCATATGACCTTTACCAGACATTTATCCAGACATTTACCACTGTCCAGACCATCTTGGTTACAAGAACAATGATCTTAGTCACAATGTGGATTGCATCCTGTAAATTTAGCTTTTTGTTGTTCATTTACATAAAAACATTGACTGTAATCAAGTTTAGCAATTGTGACCTTTTTTTATCGGACGTTCTTTCAGTTTCCAAAATATTCTCACGCAAATGAAGCAAAGCCGGACCGTCTGCGCGCCTCTGTGAAGCGTACATTGCCTATTGTGAAATGTAGGCGTCTTTTACCGATATGTACCAAATTTTTATCTATTTTTTTATTTGGATTCATATGTATCGGGATCGGGATACCACATTAGTCCAGATAAAGACGTGGTTTGTCGTATTAGATAATATATATATAGTTAAAAAAATCGTTGAGTATCATGAATGATGCATTTATTAAAAATAAAAGATTAGGCCTACAGAAGCTGAATAATCAAATATAATTTCAACATTGAGAGAGATGGTGGAATTCCAATACTGTCAAATGATTTCAACGATAACTTTTATAATGGTAATCAAAATATAATTACAGAAAGGCCCGGAGAGAAATGTTATTCAGGAACCAGATTCAATGAGGTTCCTTCAATCTCAGAGAATGTAAAGTATAACATTTATTTCCTTTTAACTCAAAACTTCTAACTTGGTATAAATTCAATCTACACTATTGGGAAACTGGATACTTCTGTATTTACATTTTTCGGATAAGTAATTTACGAAAAATACAGTTATTTTGTTAAGCATTAAAAATTTTACATAGCCTTATTAAGTAAACAGGCCTGCTTGAGCCATTTTACCTGGAGTTGACATTTTAGCTAAATTAATAGGATCAGCCTTTTTTCTAGATATGTTTTTGGGCTATTTATATATATTTATAAATCATTGTTTCCTATTAGTCTTATTTATTTATTCTTTTGATAAGAGAAATAAAAGTATTGCAAAAAAGTTGAAGCTGATGGTTGTTCCAAAAAAAGAATAATTGATTAAAAACCTAATTCAATAGTAGCACGTTCATAAGTGCTTATTTTTACTAACAAATTTAACCAACAGTTTTCTGCATTCATTTATACATGACCTTAAGCTATAATATTAAAAAAAATCATCTGTGTAACGACAAGATTCATTAACGTCTACGATGGCATCGACTCACATAGACAATAAGATCTCTATTGTAGGGTGAACTGAAATAATAAACCAGTTTCCCTCCTCCCCTCAGAGTGTTCCAAATAAACTCCTCTCATACAAATGAGAGCATCCCCTTATACTACTGTATGATTGTACAGGAGTTCGTAAACAGAGAAATATTCGTAGCTGGATTCCATGCGAATGACTACATTTTCTTTCTACCTGTCTTATGTTCTTTTTTTTATATCTGTGGTTTGACTGTACATTTTTGTCCTATTTCTGTACTGTCATAATTATTACAAAACGTCTCTAAAATTTTAAAATGCCAGTATGAACAGGAGCTACTTTAATATATAGAATATAAATATATTGCTTAATTCTTATATGGAAATACATAATATATTAACCAATCAATAGAGTATCGGACATAACTGAAGTGACTCCCAGAACGTATCCACAAAAATAAACATAAAAAGAGGAATACAAATGTAAAAAAGCTTTCATATAGTTTATTATATCGTAACTTTGGACAGCAAAGGTAACACCTTAAACGTGACTTTTATTGAACAAATAGGAAAATAAAGGCATATATTTAAACCTGTCTGTAAAAGGAGTGTACCTACTCTTCAATCAGCAGCATAAATTATCCCTTTAATATAAAAAAAGTATCTGAGAAAATAATGTGGATTGTAGATAATCTAAAGAAATACTATGTAAAAACAGCGTTCGGGACACAAAAAATGATTGTTAAAGTAATATTTATGTAAAACAAAATTAAAAATATGAAATAATAGTATTTTTAGCATAACATCTTAATGTGCCAGGGAATAAATTTGAGAATAACATGCAAATGCACCTAAATGAGCACGAAAACAAAATAAAATGGTGAAAGTCACCATATTTGAAACTAGCGAAACTTTTAGGGGAAAGTAATTAGAAACTTATGCGGAATGAGCCAGTAAAATGAGCAACCGAGAGCTACACTACTAAAAAGCAATATTTTAAATATGCGAAACCATTTAAAAACTAATATATTTAAAACATTATATAGTTGAAATGATATATGTAATATAATTAAAATATTATATTATGTATATATATATATATATATATATATATATATATATATATATATATATATATATATATATATATATATATATACACGATTAATCATAGTACGATTTCCAAAATATTTTTAAAAATTATGACTTATTTCATATAAATAAAATATATAAATAAAAATAAAAATCTTTTCATGTATACAATTGTAATGTCTTCATTTCATAATAACAAAAGTGGTTTACAAATATAATTTTCTTACGTTTAAGGGAGATTTCAAAATAACACTGCACTGTTTTCCGTTCAAGATAATCTATAAAGAAAGAAAAATTACATCATTTAAATTTTTGTTTCTCTTGTTAAATTCAGCACGCATGATATAACATGATGTTAGGAAATATACCCAGTTTTTATTAATAACATAACATTTGTTAAGTGTAAGATCTTTTTTAATGAATATGCCAATGTATTTATTATTGTTATACGATCTTTTAAGTACAATTATCTTAAAAATAAGTAAATTGTAGGGTTTTTTATATTTTACTTCTATAAATAACGGGGAGAGAAAAAATAAATCCATCTGAAGTGAAACAGACACACATTGGCTTCACAAACATATTTTGCTGTTCTAAACAAACAGGACATAAGAGCAGTGAGAGCTTCCGGAGTGGAATGCGTTTAATTGGATCGTATTGTAGTGTAAGCATGCACTTTATTTATGGTGCAACAACGAACGGGACATACGAGCAGTGAGAGCTTCCGGAGTGGAATGCGTTTAATTGGATCGTATTGTAGTGATAGAATGCACTTTGTTGTAGTGCAACAACGAACGGGACATAGGAGCAGTGAGAGCTCCCGGAGTGAAATGCGTTTGATTTGGTCGTATTGTAGTGTAAGCATGCACTTTTTTGTGGTGCAACGATAAACAAGACATACGAACAGTGAGAGGTTCTGGAGTGGAATGCGTTTAATTGGATCGTATTGTAGTGGAAGCATGCACTTTGTTGTAGTGCGACAACGAACGGGACATACGAGCAGTGAGAGCTCCCGGAGTGAAATGCGTTTAATTGGATCGAATTGTAGTGGAACCATGCACTTTGTTATAGTGCGACAACGAACGGGACATACGAGCAGTGAGAGCTCCCGGAGTGAAATGCGTTTAATTGGGTACACATATGCAAAAATAATCTTTCCGTTAGTTTGTAAATTTCGAGTTTTAGTTTAATCTAATGTTCAAATTAAATTTCATATATGACTATGATTTTACGGATAAGTGTAAACTTAATTTAAAGGATTACGTAGATTTAGGGAGTATGAATTTGTTACGGGATTACTTCTTGACGGTATGTATTTTTTGACGGGATTACTTCTTGACGGTTTGTATTTTATGACGGGATTACTTCTTGACGGTTTGTATTTTATGACGGGATTACTTCTTGACGGTTTGTATTTTTTGACGGGATTACTTCTTGACGGTTTGTATTTTATGTCGGGATTACTTCTTGACGGTTTGTATTTTATGACGGGATTACTTCTTGACGGTTTGTATTTTTTTTATGGGATTACTTCTTGACGGTTTGTATTTTATGACGGGATTACTTCTTGACGGTTTGTATTTGACGGTTTGTATTTTATGACGGGATTACTTCTTGACGATTTGTATTTTATGACGGGATTAATTCTTGACGGTTTGTATTTTTTGACGGGATTACTTCTGGACGGTTTGTATTTTATGACGGGATTACTTCTTGACGGTTTGTATTTTTTGACGAAATTACATCTTGACGGTATGTATTTTTTTATGGTGTTCATTACTGATTTATCTTAATAAGCACATCACAAATTTTTTTTAATTGTTATATTTCGGCTTTACAATCTAAAGTCATTTTAAAACATTTAACAACATAAACAATTTTTAATAAAAATATAAATTGAATAGTAGATCATATGTTTCTTAAAATATTTAACAGATGATTTGATAAGTGAAATTAGTGTATACACAATATAAATTTTGATAAAAATTGTTGTCATGTATCGACTTATTAATTTTTAACGTTATTTAATATTTCTGATTTAATAATATAATATTATTAATAATTTAATTATTCTTACAGTAGAACATGAAGAAGAAAACAAACTTTCATTTTCTAGATGTGTTAGTTGAAAAAATAAATACAGAATTAAAGATACATACTGGACAGTATATACATTTCAATTCAAACAGTCAACATCACGTTAAACATGCAATTCCACAAGGACTATTCACCAGAGCATTCAGAATTTAATCAACTGAATAAGGACTGGACCAAGAAATAAAACTGATATATTAAAAATTAAACTGACTAACAAATTAACATTAAAAATTAAGAATGACTACCCACTAAAAGTCATAAAAAAGTTCTGTCAATAAACCAAACAAAAATTGCGATTAATAAAAATAAAGATAATACAAAATCAAAACCTTTAACTGCAATCATTATACCGTATATAAAAGGAAATCAGACAAAATCAGAAGAATCAACAAAACATTTAATATTAGAACTTCATATGTTACAAAGTCAAAAATTGGAAATTTACTAAGAAAATTTAAACCATACAATCAAAATCAGGGAACCAAAACTGTTCTTTACAAAATTCCTTCTCAATGCGATTTCAATTATTTTGGGCAAACATCTCGACCATTAAAAAAAAGAATACAAGAACATAAAACAGCATAAAAAATCAATTGGAAAACTATTCTAAACTTTCAGATCATGTTTTGGCAGAAGAGCATAAGGTGCAATGGACAGCAGGAAGTATAGTATATAAATAAAGTAAGTGGAAAGAAAGAACAATAAAAGAAGCAGCATCCATGGCTGTAGAAAGCTGCATTTCTAACCTAGTGCCACCTTATGCCCAATATACCTGCTTATTATTAAATCAGAAGTGTTAAATAAAATTCAAAACTAATAAGTGACTAAACAATTGTTATAAAAAGTTATATAGTATATATTGAACTATTTTCATTGATCAAATCATCATTTAAATATTTTAAGATATATATGTTCTACTAATTCATTTATATTTTAATTAAAAACTGTTTATGTTGTTAAATTTTTGAAAATGGCTTCACATTGTAAAGCCAAAATATAACATTTAAAAAACGATGCTATTCGATATGTAGTTAATTAACATAAATCAGTAGGGAGTACATCAGTTTGATTAAACTTGTCTAAGTTCTAACTTGGTTAAGTGTAGTTTGTTAAACAACTGGACGGTTGTCGAGTGGAGTTTGTTCAAGAACAACGATGACAGATTACAACCCTGACTAGATCTATTTATAGAACCTGTCTGAAGACACCAAACTACAAGGGTCGTGTTTCATAGTCTACGGTTACTCAAGGAGAAGATAACAAAAACAATACTATTGTTGACACTAAGGTGCAGTGCTGTATCTCAGCTACTTATGGACAAGGTGTTGTGTGGTGTTTGTATGCGATAGGTTCTATACGAGGTCATCTTAATAATGACATAATGTCTGCTTAATGGTTGTCATCATCGCGGACTATACCTGTTACGTCTGAGGTGTCCATGTTGGGCGGTAATCAGGATATGGATGTTGTGTACGAAATAGAAACGAGTATCAGGCTTCTAAACTAAACGAAGGTCAATTAGCTGAAATCTGAGTTGAAATTCAAGCAAAGATTATAGAACTAAAGACTATAGAACTGAAAGGTATAGGCATTCTAAAAACCTAATGGCACTATACAAACGTGTTTAAAATAACATTCACAAACAGCAAATATGATGTGACTCAGTTGGCTAACAATCGTCTTCCAGTCTGGAGTCCAGAAGATGTCTGCTATCAGGTCTTCGGACATTTTCCGTTAATTCACTACCACTACTTTGGTTAGGTTATGTTATGTTAGGTTTGGTTAGATTATGTTAGTTTATGTTAGGTTTAGTTATGTTATATTAGGTTAACTTAAGTTATGGATATGGTAGTGAATTAACGGAAAAGATCCATGTCTTCTACTGACGGCACTCCAGCCAGTCCTTCATCAACTGCTCTCAGCGCGTATCTCCCATTTCCGATGACGGTCTCCACGCCGCACAACTTCCATTATTACTCCTTCATGGACCGGAACACATAGACAATTTACCAGTGACTGATCCGTGATTGACTTTGTGTACATGTTCCAACACTTTTCCAAGATGGTTGAGTTAAATTACATTTGTGGTGTTTGAAATATAACACGAACGATGCTTTCAATTGTTAAACATTTACTTTTAGTAGCAGAACAGATAGTATGATATTGCATATTGAGAGAGTGTACCTCCAAATCGATCATTTTATCAACGGAAAATAACGAAGCAGAGTTTCTTCCAACAGTCGGTTTCCGGATAAACAGATATTAGATGCCCTTCAACAATCCAGATTACTTGTGTTTCTCCGAGAAGATTAAATGAACGAATCTGTGAAATTGTAAATAAGCAATGACGCATCTCTTTCATTCAAATTGTATTTCCTTATTTCAAATAGCGATAAACCCCTCTCGTACTGTATGACAAATAAGAAGCAACTAGTAATCCACTTTGAAAAAATACCATTTGAATCTCTTCACTCCCTCTACACACATGTGTAGTTTCATTTATCACTTTTGTGACCTAACTGTGATACAAAAGCGTATTATGTGCTTCAGTGTTATATTCATTATATAAATATTATTAAAATATAAAACCGATATACAAATATATAACTGGGACTATATGAGAAGGGATTAACTAAATTAATGTAATTGTGGAGAACCCAGTGATGGGATAAGTACTATATCAGAACTAATTGATCGTATGTCAGTCTAACTAGGCAGACATTGTGGGTGGCGAGGACTAACTCACAGGGCCAATCTGTGGTTCACAGGTGTAGTATGTAGTATAACACCGAGGACGTATGTGATTAGACGTAACTAATTGCATCGATCGTGTGTCAATCTAACTAGGCAGACATTGTGGGTGGCGAGGACCAACTCACAGGGCCAATCTGTGGTTCAGAGGTGTAGTGTGTAGTATAACACCGAGGACGTGTGTGATTAGACGTAACTAATTGCATCGATCGTGTGTCAATCTAACTAGGCAGACATTGTGGGTGGCGGGGACCAACTCACAGGGCCAATCTGTGGTTCAGAGGTGTAGTATTTAGTATAACACCGAGGATTTGTGTGATTAGACGTAACTAATTGCATCGATCGTGTGTCAATCTAACTAGGCAGACATTGTCGGTGGCGAGGACTAACTCACAGGGCCAATCTGTGGTTCACAGGTGTAGTATGTAGTCTAACACCGAGGACTTGTGTGATTAGACGTAACTAATTGCATCGATCGTGTGTCAATCTAACTAGGCAGACATTGTCGGTGGCGAGGACTAACTCACAGGGCCAATCTGTGGTTCACAGGTGTAGTATGTAGTCTAACACCGAGGACTTGTGTGATTAGACGTAACTAATTGCATCGATCGTGTGTCAATCTATCTAGGCAGACATTGTCGGTGGCGAGGACTAACTCACAGGGCCAATCTGTGGTTCACAGGTGTAGTATGTAGTATAACACCGAGGATTTGTGTGATTAGACGTAACTAATTACATCGATCGTGTGTCAATCTAACTAGGCAGACATTGTGGGTGGCGAGGACTAACTCACAGGGCCAATCTGTGGTTCAGAGGTGTAGTATGTAGTTTAACACCGAGGACTTATGTGATTAGACGTAACTAATTGCATCGATCGTGTGTCAATCTAACTAGGCAAACATTGTCGGTGGCGGGGACTAACTCATAGGGCCAATCTGTGGTTCAAAGGTGTAGTATGTAGTATAACACCGAGGATTTGTGTGATTAGACGTAACTAATTACATCGATCGTGTGTCAATCTAACTAGGCAGACATTGTGGGTGGCGAGGACTAACTCATAGGGCAATCTGTGGTTCAGAGGTGTAGTATGTAGTATAACACCGAGGACTTGTGTGATTAGACGTAACTAATTACATCGATCGTGTGTCAATCTAACTAGGCAGACATTGTGGGTGGCGAGGACTAACTCATAGGGCAATCTGTGGTTCAGAGGTGTAGTATGTAGTATAACACCAAAGACGTGTGTGATTAGACGTAACTAATTGCATCGATCGTGTGTCAATCTAACTAGGCAGACATTGTGGGTGGCGAGGACAAACTCACAGGGTCAATCTGTGGTTCAGAGGTGTAGTATTTAGTATAACACCGAGGATTTGTGTGATTAGACGTAACTAATTGCATTGATCGTGTGTCAATCTAACTAGGCAGACATTGTGGGTGGCGAGGACTAACTCACAGGGCCAATCTGTGGTTCAGAGGTGTAGTATTTAGTATAACACCGAGGATTTGTGTGATTAGACGTAACTAATTGCATTGATCGTGTGTCAATCTAACTAGGCAGACATTGTGGGTGGCGAGGACAAACTCACAGGGTCAATCTGTGGTTCAGAGGTGTAGTATTTAGTATAACACCGAGGATTTGTGTGATTAGACGTAACTAATTGCATTGATCGTGTGTCAATCTAACTAGGCAGACATTGTGGGTGGCGAGGACTAACTCACAGGGCCAATCTGTGGTTCAGAGGTGTAGTATTTAGTATAACACCGAGGATTTGTGTGATTAGACGTAACTAATTGTATTGATCGTGTGTCAGTCTAACTAGGCAGACATTGTGGGTGGCGAGGACTAACTCACAGGGCCAATCTGTGGTTCAGAGGTGTAGTATTTAGTATAACACCGAGGATTTGTGTGATTAGACGTAACTAATTGCATTGATCGTATGTCAGTCTAACTAGGCAGACATTGTGGGTGGCGAGGACTAACTCACAGGGCCAATCTGTGGTTCAGAGGTGTAGTATTTAGTATAACACCGATGACTTGTGTGATTAGACATAACTAATTTGAGATAACATACTTCTGAAATATAACGAAGGTCTTTACGTGTTTATCTTAGCATAAACACGGTTTTTGTCAGTTACGTTACATAGTAGTTAGTAACTCGAAATAGCAAGTAAAATGTCCTAATTTACCCTCTTTCACAAACAATCACCTCATTAAACAATCAGAGCTTTGATAATACTATAAGGCCAAACATTTATGTACATTCTAATGCTGAAAACAAATATTAGCAGTATTTTATTTTATATTGTACAGTTTGACTTAAAGTGCTCATACCAACCACCCCCACACTTATTTGTAAACTAATAATTTAAAAAAGGACATAATACTCTTCGAACAACTGTTGTAAAACTATACACCATTCTATTGTAACACCACAAAACGTCTATGAGTGGGTGGCTCAGTAACACAACATTTGTATTGGTGAGTGTGTGAGCCAATACAACAGAATAAGGGTTGTTGGGGGTGTGGATCATTAATAAAGAACGTGCATTGATGGGTAGTGGGGCTATATCACAGAATGTTTATTGCTGGGTGTGTGAGCAAATGCCACAAAACATGTATTTGTATAATACCACAGAATTCGTACTTTTGAGTGTGAGTGTCAAAACCACATAACGTATATGGGTGGGTGGGTCGATAAAACAAAACGTGATATGGTGGGTAGTGGGGCAATACAACAGAACGTGTATAGTTTGGGCATGCGAGTCAAGAACACAGAACGTGTATTAGTTGGTAGTGGGGCAATACCACAGAACGTGTATAGTTGGGCGTGCGAGTCAGTACTACAGAATGTGTGTTTGTGGGTGGTTAGGAGATGTTTAATTTTAGTTAAGTTTGTAATTACATAATGTGTATAAGCTGGATGGACTATCTAAAAGAGCGCCATACGTTTAGGCTACTGAGGTCCTATGAACGTCGTACTTGTTTTATAACGAGTTTCTTCATCATAAACAGTTGTACTGTACGTGAGAGAATATCTTTTTATATGTCAAAAATAGTCATGGCTATTGAGAATGTATCAGTAAACAACATAGAGTTCTGTGTTGGATGATGTATCGAAAGTGAGTTGAACAACTAGTAAATGTTAGAACCTCAGGTGCGTGAGCAGTGCGTCGAAAATAAATCTTTACTGGAATACATTCAACAATATAGTATCCTAACCTAAAGCTGCCTATAAAACATTTGTTTTTTGTATAAATCAAGTTATATATTCAAACACATTACCTCGTTTAAATTGTTATATTCTACCTTAGTAAGATCTAAGCTTGAGTTAGGTTTTATGTTTTGGCATCCTTTTTATGCATATTTAACAGCATTCAAGTTAAATTGAGCCAATTCAAATTAAATTTTTATGATTTTTATATTTTAAATCATTTGGAGTGTATACTTTTCTTGTTTCTTATTCCGAATTATTGACCTTGTTTGAATTGGATAGTCTGCGCAAGTGCCAGATTGTAGGGATGTAAGTATTTTTAAAAAACCTCTGCCGTCCCTCAGCCAGATTAAAGCCATTGTTTTGTCTTCATTTTGCTACTTCAACTCTAGGGACAAATTCGTCTATTAATTTAATGATGAGGCTATACAATGCTCTTCTTTAACATGTGGATCTGCTGTCGTCAACCTCAGCTTTATTCAAATAACAGTTCAGTGGAATTATTGAGAAATAAACCACCTTTGAGTACAGTCCAGTTTATTTGTTGTTCCATTATATATGTCTTTGTTGCTCATTGTTGTCTTTGTTGTCGTTATATTTTCAAAGTTAGTTGAATTGTTGCTATTGTCTTGTATGTTGTTAGATTGTTGTAAGTGATGTTATGAATTAAATACTCTCCATTTATGGACATATTTTTAGGTGGTAGTAAAAGTAACTTGCACTTTGGGGAATGTTAAAGTATTTTAAATATTTATTTATTTACATATTGCTATTTATATTTGTTATTTTTTAGTTTATATTTACTATTTGCTTTGTTATCAGTTCTTAAATGTTTATCTATAATGCTTGCTTGTTGTCTAGCATGTTTAGTAATTTAGGAATAGTGTTATAATACAATTGGATATTATATCTGTTTTGTGGCAATGCAAATTGTATAAATAAATAAATAAATATTAAATGGAGATAGATTTAAAAATAATATAAATAACTTTAATTCGTTTTTTAGGGAAGATTTCTCGGATTTACAAAAAAAATAATAACAGACCAAAGCTAGTGAATTAATTATCTCTAAAGGGGTACAGTGTGAACGCGGTTATTGTGAAACTGGGTTTTGGAATCATACTTTTGGAAGAAAGGTGTTTGTAGATAAAAAAAGAATCTTTACGACTGGTAACATTATTTGAGATGTTCAATACTCCAAAAATTAAATAAATAAATAAACACAACGTTTCTACATGTAACTGTTGTCATCTTCAAGTATTGGTTTTTTCCTTCAATTAACTGCACTAATTTATGAAATGCCTTAAATAAGTACATGCTTACTCTCCAACAATTGTACCGATCACGAACAATCCAATGCCAACAAATAACTTTCAAACAACAGTTGATTCCCAGGATATTTACTTTATTGGTGAAAGATGAATGAATATGTATGTAAAATACTTATGAATTAATTTCATGTATATATAGAGTATGTTTATAAATAAAACACACTCTGGTTCAGTAAAATAATCACTTTGTTTTGCAATACAAATCGCATTACTGACATAGACATTAAACAGTGTAACAATAACGTAACTGTTGTGTTAGTGTATTAGAACACGATTGGCGTTACTGATCACTTGTAACATTAGCCAATACGGGGTTTGATACAAGCAGTAACATGGGGGGGGGGAATTATGGCTTCAATATCTACTGAAAGTCAACCTAGACGCTGTTTAGAACATTAAATTTATATCTCGCATGTATCTTTGTTTGAATCTCAATAATTTTTTGCACATTTTACAAATATTTTTATTTGTTGAGGGTTGTTATGTTATAATATTGTAATAATATTTTTATCATATTTTCAGTAAAACATGTTTTTTGAGCTAAAATAATTTAACGAATTTTACTATTTAAAACGAACCTTATACTATATAAAGGCACAAAGAAGAAAGAAACAGAGGTTACATCCAATAGTGCACTGGGTGGGCTTCGAGTAGTTATTTTTCCAGTTTCCCGTGTGGATCGCATCGTCTTCCCTTCCCCTTAATTCCCTTCCAAACCCTTAATGATTATTGTATCAGTTAATATTAAGGGTTTACAAAGATGTATTTATGAATGGTTAGGTGTAAAAGTGGAATATGTAGTCCTAACCTCACAATTTTGTATATTAAGAAAGTCAATGAGGAAGTTTTCGTCATTTCGTTATAATGATAAACTGAATAACCTCTTCGTGATCTTTGATGCTAAAGATTCAGCCACTTTTTATTCAGCTTGTTGGCGTCGAAGTTACTCTCCCTATTTAAGATTCTGCTCATGTGAACCCATGAGCTAAAAAACATAGGCTCATTTGAAATTGGTTTTGGGCTCATGTGAAATCAAGCCCAAAACCAATTAGGAAAGTTCTTGATGCTTTTCCCCAATTTCAACATAGGTCAGTACTGGTTTCATTGGGAATCCAAATGCCCATAATGCGATCTTTTCCACGGCCTAGATGGAATTTTAATAAAGTACACTGGGAGGCCTTTACCACCAGGCTTGATGATAGCATCAGGTTCATTCCTCCTTGAATAAGAAATTACGAGCGTTTTACAAATCTCGTCTCGTCAATTACCAAAGATTTCATACCAAGAGGATACAGAAAGGAGTATATACCAGAATGGAGTAAGGAATCAGATGACCTTTACAAGACGTTCAATGCTACCGAAAACTCCAATACGGCTAATCTGCTGCTGCACTCTCTAGACAGTGCCAGAAGAGAATAATGTGTGAAAACTGTTGAAGATATAAACTTTACCCACAGCAGTAGAACAGCGTGGTCACTTTTAAGAAAACTCTCTACTAGTAAATCTCTAAATCAAAGAGAAATGCTTCACCCAAAGGCCTCTGACATAGCTAAACAAATAGTCAGCTTATCAAAGTCAACTTGCCAACCTTCGGACAAACACGTGCTTTACAAGGTGAGTGAAATAAAAAAGAGTCAAATGGCACCAATGGAAATTTCACGGAGAAAGATATAGACAGGGCGATTTCCTCTATACCAGCAGGGAAAGCAACCGGTCTTGACGGTATCTTTCCGGAATTTCTGTTACATGATGGTAGCAAAGTTAAAAAATGGCTTTAAGCAGTCTACAATAAGATATTAGCTACAGGAAATTTGTTAAAAGCATTCAAGCGATCAAAAGTAGTAGCTAATCTGAAGCCTGGAAAAGACCCCTAACGAGTGGAAAGTTACAACCACATTAGTGTTTGTTATAAGCTGTTGGAAAGGCTGTTATACAATAGAATATCACCCATTCTTGATTCTAATGTTCCAGTTGAGCAGGCCGGTTTTCGTCCTAGCCGAAGTTGTGGCGACCAGATCCTAGCTCTGACGTTTGAAAAGAAGTTAAAAACATCTGCAGCATTTGTTGATCACACATCAACTTATGATACAGTGTGAAGCAAAGGTTTGTTGCTAAAGTTCTACAGCCTCCTTCCTTGTCCCTTTCTTTTGTGACTTTTGAATCAATAATTAATTCCAGACTAATAAAAGTATATCTCAGACGTGAAGAAAGCTCTTTTAGACAGTTCACAGGGGTCTGCCACAGAGGTCTGTTCTTGTTCCAATTTTGTTCAACGTGTATACTACTGACATCCCAATAACAAAATCTAGAAAGTTTACACATGCAGTTGTAATATTGCTTTAGCTTAAGGACTTCACAGGTACTGAAAAAGCCCTCGCAAGTTGCAGCCCTCGAAGGATATTTTAGAACCTGGAAGTTAAATCGTAACCCATCAAAAACCGAAGTAGCCTGCTTCCATCTAAGTAATAGACTAGCTAATTGAAAACTGAACATCTTTCTAAGTGGTGAACTCCATCATAATGATCATTCACAGTACCTGCGAGTAACGTTTGATCGATCGCTGACGTTTAAAAGCTAAAAGCAAATGTACTATATCATTTTTCTGGAACAACTTGGGGAGTCAACGCACACGTCCTGCGTACAAGTGCTTTGTCTATGGTATATTCAGCTGCTGAATACAGTGCTCCCGTATGGCTAAATAGCGTACATACAAAAGTTATCGATGTCCAACTTAATAGAGCTATGAGAGCTATTAGTGGTACTCTCATGGCAACTCCACTTCCTTGGCTCCCGGTACCGTGCAATGTAGCTCCTCCAGAGATAAGACGTCAGGAGGCACTACTTAAATAATTCAATAAGATCTTGAATACACCACACCTCCCCATTACCCAGAATCTCCCTCGACAGAGTGGTCGCTTAAAATCTCGAAACCCACCTCTACGTACTGCTTCCCAGTTGAGCAGTTAAATTTTTTCTCCCAATACTAGCTGGGCCTTGACGTGGAACAGTTTTGATGGATGTAATAAGTTTCTTATTAATGCTCCATCAATTACTCTAGGTGGGATGAACCTCCCTAGGAGGGAATGGACACTTTTGAATCGGTTCCGAACTTGCGTGGGTAGATGTAACTACTGGAAATATAAATGGGGATTGACACTATATCAGCCATGTGATTGCGGGGAGTCTACCCAAACAATGGATCACATAATTACAGAGTGTCCCCTGCGTTTTACATGGAGTTATTGGTTAGTATAAACAGGATAAGTGAGGCAGGTCGTAAATAGCTCGATGGATTGGATTTATCTTTTTGACAGGAGATCACATTAATTTTATACTGACACATGACTTTTGGATAATAATCAAATATATAACACAGCCTAAAGAAAAAATGACAATCAGTGTTTACCATAACAAATCGAAATCGATTAAACTGTGAACATGACAGTAATCTTTTACAACACAAGTTGATTTAAAATGAAGTGGTTTGGTTTTGAAGCAGTCTTCGAGTTTTATATTACATCAGAACAAAAACTAATACAACACAGCTGGTGGTCAATAGAGGAAACACCTTTGTTTACCTGCTTCAGTCCCTTTCCGTTTCTGGTTTGATGATTTTAATGAATACATAATTCTTTAGAACTAATATACAGTAGGAAGTACAGTTTATGTTTTTACTAAGGTTAGTACTTTACACATTTTACACTTAATTTAATTTATACTAGAAATGTTACTAACGTACAATTTGCTTCCAATTATAAAAAAAATAACATCAGCTGTAATTAAAATGTAGATTAATTATTATATAAAGCTGTTACTAGCCACATTTGACATTGAACTGTTTAGTAATAAATATACAAAGTATACAGTTTTTCCTGCAAGAAATACACGCACGGGACAAATTATCAATAGTAATTTTGGAAACAGATACATTTTTATTTAAATGGAAATCCTAGGCAAACGAAACTTGTATACAATAGGCTATTTTTTTATATGATCATAATATATCGATGTAGAAATAAATGCCAAATTTATCATTTAAGATTCATTGCTGCTAATTAATTTATGAACATTGGTTGAGTAATTTCAAATTGGATTGTTTAAGTACGTACCCACGATATAATACCGTTTTAGGTAGGTATTTTAAATTTAAATATGACATTTTGCCCTTGACATCAATAGATTTTTGTACTATCTTTCTAAACAAAATACCTTAATATAGGCCAGGACATGAATTGTACGAGGCCTGGCTCGTACAACTCGTGTATTCAGTTCAGGTTTACAGGGTCCTTAAGTATCCAGTTAAACTGCAGGAGATCATTCTTTCGGCTCACTAACAAAGAATGTAAATATACAAATTGTATATCTCGCACAGTTGTTATCCGTCTTTCTTTTTGTGATTATTACAAAACGCTTTATATCTCTGTAGTTATTTGAAATAAAATCACGAAAATTGGTAGATCATGACAATTTAAATTTTATTTTTTTACAATAATCCTTTTGAAATTGACGGCCATTTTAAATTTATTACTTAAATATCATAACCTTAATTTATATTAAAAACCTGTATTTGAAAAAAAAATACTAATTTATTTATTTCTACAAATAATGGTATACAAATTTTTAAGGTCTAACAGCAATTAACTAAGAAATTAACATGTTTGTCTAATAACAACGGAATTCTCCGGCCACAAAATCATTTTTACTATAAAGAGATTATACTTCCAATAAAATCAGGATGTATAATTTTATTTATTTGAAAGATTTACTAAAATCTTTCAGCTGTGCCCAACTATTGAAATCAGGACAACGATCCGATTGTGTTGTTTAGCTTGGTTAACATGGATTTCAAGAGATTTTACAGTTTGAAATATTTTACTTTTATTAAAATATATACTATTTGGGAATATTCTGTACAAAGGTAGTTCAGTGATTTTCACAATAGTACTGTATATTAGACCTTATAAAAATGTATAATTTACATGTCATGTAAATATAAAATGCACCGGAATGTGGCATGGTTTGATACAGACGTTTTATAATAAACTAAGAGCCAATCCATTCAAGAATTCATTCCTCTCTTCTCATTCCTCGGAAATATTGCACAATCACATTTCCTCTCAATTGTTGTTCACTACAATTTACAGGCTGTTAAACATAACATTACTTTTTATATTCAATTTGTTGTGCCAGATTTGTCAAGCTGTTGCGGTACATTTATTCATCTAATACAATTGTAATGGCACTGAAAGGTATACAATATATTAATATACAAAATGGCACAAGAACCAAATTAAAAAGTAAATATATCGTTTCTATTACTGGTCAGTTTATATTTAGAAACATGGTTAGATGTTTTCAAAATAGCTTGCATATCAAAGTAGGTATCATCTGTAAAACTCTATTACTAAACAAATCTATTACTAAACTAAACAAATTAAATAAACAACACAACAAAATATGAAAACGCATCTTAAATTTAGGTGGATTTTGATGGAAGTAAATCAGTTTTGTAATTTAATCAATAATTCAAACGGTAAAAATATTATCTACTCTTCCATTCTCAGAGATTATTAGGAGTGTTGTGTTTCTCAGGATCATCGCTTGTAAAACAGCGGATTAACACTTGCATTGTTTAGATTTCTGATAGGTGAGTTTATTACACATTTTTTACGTGCTGAAATCTTTTGTTGTAATGCTCTTTGGAATAAGGGCGGTTAACTTACATTTGTAATTTATTTAAATAAAGTTTAATATTAATTTGCTTAAAAGTAGTTTGTCTTGTAAAACTTTTAAGTAATAAAATACAAGTGTTGTAAAATCTATATACGGAACAAAATGGCCAGTTGGAAAAAAATGAACATCGGAATAACTTACTTCTATTTACTACAACGTAACATGAGTCAATTTGGTAGAATAAGACAGTTTCCATTTCACTGTACGAGCAAAAATGATTTCATATGTTATTATTTCCAAATTTATGTAGGTTTTAATTTTCACCGGGTATTCCTTCCTATATAATCTAACAAAGTCCTAAATAAAATAAACATTAAAACACATTTAAGAATAAACCAAGCAATTAACTTGGAATAAGTTAAAGCCATGTAATAATAATTGTATTTTAGTTTACAGAATACATTTACTGTATAAATCATTAAATTTCTTCTTTTATATTGTTTCTCTCTAGCAAAACTTATGAAACCAGCGATATTAAATTACAGATCAGATATTTTGAGGATTTCCTTTTTACATATGAACTTCAGAGGACTGTCTCAGGACAGCGTTCAGCAGTATAAAGTTTAATATAATGGAGTGAAATATGTTTCCTACCGCAGAAGCTATAAACACCAGGATGAATAATTGGGGAGTAAGCCTGTATTTACGACAGTTTGGATGTAAAGAGAAGTTCCCAAATGACGTGCTTTATTGCTTCAATAAACAAACCTATAAATACTTGCCGACAAACCTCGCTGTAACAAAACTCAAATGACATTATTAAATGTTCTAAGTACCTTTTTCTATGCAAACTAAACCTAAAGTACTAAAACACTAAGTGTATTACAACCAAATCCGTTCACAAGTTAACCATATTTAATTCTGACCGTCAGCATGTACAACTAGGGGACACCCCTGCACGCTACGCATGCGAACCCGTCACTCGCTTGTTATATCTCGGCCTTCGGCCTTAACCTGCGACTTTTGACTACAAATGTATAACGTAAAATCACAATATTAAATTTATTTATAGAATTTCACTCACATTACTTCATTACTTGCGTTGCTGCCTATATTTTATTACAAACTATATTACTTTTCCCATTTCAAACGTTTTTATTTCATTTCTTTGTTAACAGTAAACTATTAATTAGATACATAAAATACCTTCCTTATATTACCATTATAAACAAGCCTGCAACCTTCCCTGGTTTAGTAATATGAAATATCTAACCTCAACAATATTACTAACACCATCGTTTACATTCCAACAGCTGTTAAAAGTGTTTGCAATTCATCACTGTATTTATATTTGAACAGCTGTTACTTTTCGATAAAATGAAATCTCTCTCAATGTTATTCTTATGGCCGAATAAGAGAACTCTTTATTTAAACTATATATTTATTATCTTATGGGCTTTGTGGCATTCAATTTACTTGTTTTATTTTATGACTTAAAGTCACTAATTTGACTTTATTATAGAGAAAGGTTACGTTCTCTTAGTCATCATCGATTCATTTAGATTATTTTTCATCCTCTGTAGTTTTGACTCAATCGGTGTCATTTTCAAGATCTTCAAGTTGTTGTTAGTAATTAAATGAACATGTTTACTAACAAAACTATGAAAATTATTTGAAAATAATCAGTTGTAAAGGGCTTTACGCAAAGAAAAACTCGAAAACATACGGTTTGGTATCTAATACTTTTTATATAGAGAGTATTCAATTTATGTTTATTTAGGAAAATACCTGGAGAAGTTTTCCTTAGCTAATAGTGAAAAAGAATAAAATGCAGATTAGCTTTATATAATTTAAAATGGTTTTCTAAAAATCACCAAACAGCCTAGTATTAATAGTTTTTTCAAACGTTAATATTTTGTTACCTTTAAATTATGTTAACCTTTAAATAATTTATGGTGATTAGTTTATTGATCATACTATAATTTTCATTCAATAAAGTCTCTATTCCATTATTATTATTTCCAGTTTGAAAAATGTCATAATAGATTCAATACGATAAAGTAAAAATAACAGAATTGATAGACAGTTCGTAAATTATATCTGATTACAACTGAAAGAAAATATAATTTTTGTAAAATATTTGTATGGAAGTGGCAGAGAATTGAATTTGTCAATAAATTGTCAAAAATGAAACAAAGTGATTGATTTGCAGTTTATGTTGAAATCCATTCAAATAGTTTAGTTAATAACTAGGGGAAACCCTGTATGCTTCGCGTGCCAACCCCATAACTCACTCCACTCGTTACACCTAGGCATGTGACTTCTGACTTCAAATAATAGTAGGTTAATTGTACAACGTAAAATCATAATATTTAATTTATTTACAGTATCTCACTCAAACTACTTGCGTTGGTAACTATTTTTTAAACACCAAGTGATATTAATTGGCCTATTTCAAACGTGTTCATGTTAAGTGACTAATTAAAATTTAGCACTTTGGCACCATCTGCATTATTTGTTTTTATTTATGTTGTCATAGAGACACAATTGTCAGTTCAGTTGTTATTAAGAAAAGTTAAGAGCACGACATATTTTTGTAATTCTTACTCTAAAATAAATAATATTAAAACGAAAACAAGGTTTAATATTTATCAGGTTATGGGGCCCAGATCGCTGTTAATAAGAGTAAAAAGTAAAAAAAAAAAAATGTCGTTATCGTCAAGTACAATTAAGCCTCTTACAAAAGGAAATTATGATACGTGGGCTATGCAAATTGAAGCTGTAATGGTAAAAAACAGTACATGGATGTAAATGGCAAGAAACCAAAACCCGCATTGGTTGAAGATGATGCTGCATCGGCTCAAAAAGTTGAAAGGTGGGAAGAAGAAGATGCTAAAGCTAAGTCAGATTTAATAATTGCTATTGATCCAAGTTTATTACGAATGGTAAAATGTTTAAATACTTCAAAACAAATTTGGGACAAGTTAAAATCAGAATATGCATCTACGGGACCGGTAAAACGAGCAAGTTTACTCAAACGTGTGACATCTTACAAGATAATAGACAACGGTGATTTTCATACTCAACTGATGGAATTTTTTGACATAATATCTAAGCTGTCAGCTATGGGAGTCGAAATGCATGATGATTTACAGTCAACATTACTTCTTAATGCATTGCCCTCAAGTTTTTAAATGTTCAGATGTGCTATGGAGTCTCAAAATGAATTGCCTAAACCAGATATACTTAGAGAAAAGGTTATTGAAAAGTATGATGCTCAAAGTCAACGTGACATGGATAGTTCAGAGGTTATGTGGGTCAAGCAAAACTTTAAAAATTTTAAACCGTCTCAAAGTAGTGGACCTCAAGGTAGTAAAAATCAAGGAAATGGATATCAGAGAGGTGGATATCAAAGAAGTGGATATCAAGGAGGGCAACGCAGAAACGATGGTAATTTAAACAAGCCATTTAAGTATAATTGTTTCATCTGTAATAAAATTGGGCACAAAGCAGCTGATTGTCCAGACAGAGCAAATGATGAAAAGCAAGAATATTCATCAAAAGTTGAAGCTCAAGTCGAGGATGCGTTTCAAGTAACGGAAGAGGCTCTTCATACGAAGCAGGTATCAAGTGATAGTCGATGGTGTTTAGATAGTGGCTGTACATCTCATATGTGTAATAATGAAGCAGTATTCATTAATATGACGTCAACAAATGGAAATGTTTTGTTGGCCAGCGATGCACAAACTGAAATTGTAGCAAAAGGAACTGCTCGTGTTTTTACTACAGATGGAAAATCAAATAGGTCGGTAAAACTTAATGATACGTTATTGGTAAAAGAATTAAGAACTAATTTGTTATCTGTTGCGAGAATTACGGATCATGGGAATACTGTCAGTTTTTCTAAAACTGGGGCAACTATTTTTGGAAAAGATGGTGAAATAAAACTGTTAGCACAAAGAGTTGGAAATTTATATTATGTTTGTGGCAGTGAAGAGCAAGCAAATGCGGCAATAAATAATAATTCAGCAAGTTTGAAGTTATGGCATCATCGTCTGGGACATTTAAATAAAGAAGATCTGTTAGAAATTTCAAGAAAAGAATAAGCTAGTGGTATGAAGATAAATGAAGAAAAGAAATTGGAGGCATATGACATATGTTTAAAAGGAAAAATGACTGTATTACCATTTCCTAAGAAGTCTGAACGATGTACAGCGAAATTAGAACTAATACACACTGACGTTTGGGGACTGTCAAGAGTAGAATCATTAGGACATGCTCGATATTTCGTAACATTTATCGATGACAGTACACGATGGTGTGATGTTAAATTTCTACGTCTTAAAAGTGATGTTCTTCAAGCTTTTAAAGAATATAAAGCACATGTTGAAACTCAGACAAATTGTAAGATTAAATGTTTGATGTCCGATAATGGAACAGAATATTGTAATAAAGAGTTTGATAAATTCCTAAAGAAGAATGGCATTTCCAGACGTTTAACTGTTCCCTATACACCACAGCAAAACGGAGTGGCAGAGCGGAAAAACAGGACATTAATTGAAATGGCGCGATGTCTTTTAATTCAATCTGGATTGAGTCATGGATTTTGGGCTGAGGCAGTAGCTACTTCTAATTATCTAAGAAACAGATGTCCAACATCTAGTTTGGATAATCATTCTCCATTTGAAGTTTGGAATAAAGTAATACCTGATTTAAGTAATCTAAAAGTTTTTGGAGCAAAATCATTTGTTTTAGAAAAACAATTAGGGAAATCAAAGTTTGATCCGCGTTCAAAAGAAGGTATTTTAGTCGGTTATTCAGAAGAATCAAAAGGTTATCGAGTATGGATTCCAATTGAAAGAAAGGTTGTAGTTGCTAGAGATGTACAAATTCTTGAAGGTCAATTTTTAAATGAAGTAAAAGAAGATAAAATTTTCGATAAAAATGAAGAAAATATTGAATGTGTTCATATGCCAATTCAAAATGAAAATGAAGAAATTGAAAATGATGAAATTAATGAAGAAATTTGTACACCAAATCGTATTTCACGTCGAAAACCGGGAAGACCACGGATAGAGAAAACAGGTAGAAGAGGAAGACCAAGAAAAATTTATAACACTGGACAAGCAGCAAATATAAACGAAGACCAAGAGGAACATGATGATAATGAAGATATCGAAATGCAAGAAGAACCAAGTGATGATGAAATATTTGTTGATGCAACAGAACATGAAGAAGAAATAATTGAAGAAGCAAATCTTATTGATATAACCTTGAAAGAAGCGATGGCTGGAGATAAAGCACTTGAGTGGATGGAAGCAATTACTGAAGAAATTCGTGGTTTAATTAAAAATAACACGTGGGAAATAGTTGATCGTCCAAAAGACAGAGCTGTTATTACTTGTAAAATTGTACTTCGAAACAAATTTAAGCTAGATGGAACACTTGAAAGAAGAAAAGCTCGAGTTGTTGCTCGAGGGTTTACACAACGACAAGGAATAGATTTCACTGATACTTTTGCACCTGTAGCTAGGTTGGATTTTATCAGACTTTTGATGGCATTAGCTGTACATGAAGGTTTACCAGTTTATCAAATAGATGTTGTAGCAGCTTATTTAAATGGATTTTTAGAAGAAGAAATATTTATGAAACTGCCAGAATTTATTAATGAAGCATTAAAAGAAATTATTGAAAAGGATGGTCAAAACAGTAATTTAGGAAAAATTGCTTACGAGATGCTCCAAAAATTATCACAAGATAACAAAGTTTGTAAATTGAAAAAGGCATAATATGGTCTGCGGCAAGCTGGTCGTCAATGAAATAAAATATTGAATGAAGAATTAGAAAAACCTTGGATTAACTTCAGCAGCTAGTGACACATGTTTTTACTACAATATGAGTGAGGATCAATATACAATTTTGGTTGTATACGTTGATGATATTTTATATATATCAAGAAATAAGACAGATATTGAAAGAATTAAAGCTGGACTTGCAAAGAGATTTGAAATAAAAGATCTGGGTTTAGCATGACATTGTCTGGGAATTGAAATTAATTAAGTTGATGGAAATATTGAGTTAAATCAACAAAAATATGTAAAAGATCTTTTAAAAAGATTTTACATGGAAGAATGCAACCCAGTACGAACTCCTAGTGAATCTCAAGCTAAGTTACCAAAAGGAAATCAGCATCGAAGAAAAGCCATTTCGACAGTTAATTGGATCATTAATGTACTTGGCAATTGCTACTCGCCCAGATATCACGTTCACTGTCAATAGACTGTCACAATTTAACGATAAGTACCAAGAAGTTCATTGGTCAGCAGCGAAACGTGTATTGCGCTATTTACAAGGTACCCAGAATTATGGATTAGTGTACAAGAAAGATCAGTTGGGAATCCAAGGATTTTCTGATGCTGACCATGCAAATGATGAAAATGATCGAATTTCATATACAGGATATGTGTTCATGTTGAGTGGAGCTGCAATATCATGGCGTTTGAAGAAACAGCAGTCAGTTGCAATATCATTAACAGAATCAGAGTACGTGGCTTTATCAGAAACATCTCGTGAAGCACTATACCTAAGAAATTTGATGTTAGAATTAAAATTAAATGATTTGTCAATGGTATATCTTGGTACTGACAACCTTGGAGCAAAGTACATTGCAGAAAATGCTACTTGTCACTCACGTACTAAATATATTGCTACAAGATACCATTTTGTTCGTCAATTGGTGAGAAATAACGAAATAAAATTGAGGCATGTTCCATCTAAAATAATGCCTGCTGACATTCTCACGAAACCACTTCCAGGACCTTCACATTATCGTCTTGTTGATGCAATGGGACTAAAAATTTGTCAAAGTGCAACATTTGAGAAGGGCGTGTTAAGTGACTAATTAAAATTTAGCACTTTGGCACCATCTGCATTATTTGTTTTTATTTATGTTGTCATAGAGACACAATTTCAGTTGTTATTAAGAAAAGTTAAGAGCACGACATATTTTTGTAATTCTTACTCTAAAATAAATAATATTAAAACGAAAACAAGGTTTAATATTTATCAGTTCATTTAATTCGTTCTTTTTTAACAGCTGAAGATTAATTACATTATTAAAATAAGTGCTGTATATTACCATTGAAACCTTCAAGTCCAGGAGAGTGGAGCCCAACAGTCAAATGTAAATAAAACCATCCATAAAACCCTCCCTGGTTTCGATTATGACAGATTTAACCTCCTCAATATTACAAGCACCATCCAACAGCAGTTTGGAACTATTTAGAAATCATTATTTACGTTTGAACAAGTGTTACTTTTCGATTAACTTAATTCATTCACGTTACTCTTATGGCCGAAAACGTATTTTGAGGGTTTCCCACACCCCTCAGGATGAAATTATTGAAGAATTAAAACCTTATTGCACAACTATGAACAGAGGAATTTTTTGACAGCCGAACTATTTTAATTTGTCAAAAAATAAGGGAGGAGCTGCGTTGACAAAAAAAGCTTCACATATTATATACTTTATAAAAGAATGTACTTCTAAGACACAGTTTTTCTCAACTTTTGACTAATATAGACAAAAATAGTGTTTTGGAGCTATGCAAGCAAAAAGGAAATTACATTTTTGAAAGCCCGTAGCTTGTTCCTTAAGAAGTGAAATGATTGTTGGACACAGGAAACATAACACAGCAGTATCCATCTGTGAAATTTGAGACAGGAGTAAGTCCACCCATAAATTTAAATATAAATCACCCCAATGCTAGAAAATTTAATTAATTTAAGTTTTAGTACAGGAATTTTCCCTGAAATGTTGAAATTAAGCTTAGTCTTTCCAATATTAAAGAGAAATAATTATTTTCATTTAGATAACATAAGAGACTGCAAATGTATTTAAATAATTTAAATTTCTTTAACGAACGTCAATTTGGTTTTGTTAAGGGACAATCTACAGAAGATGCATTACTATCCATAAAAGAAAACATTTTTAATAATTTAAATTCAAGTTTGAAATCAACTGGACTTTTTATTGATTTAAAAAAAGCCTTTGATTTGGTTGACCATAATATTATTGTGAAAAAAGATATTAATTTACATTAAGTGTAAGGTTAACATAAATACGAGCAGTCAACAACAAATTTATCTATCAAACAGAGATTGATGGAAGGATTAAACAGGGTTACCAAATGACATACATGTGAAGTTTTAACTAGCGACTTGATTTGGGTTGTAATGCGATTCGTTTTTTACTGCTTTGGGTTTAGTTTGCATAGAGAAAGGGACTTAACGCATTATGGCTGTCATTTGGGTTTTGTTACAGCCAGGTAGGAAAGTATTTGTAGGTTTGTTTATTGAAGCAATAAAGCACGCAGTTTGGAAACTTCTCTTTACATCCAAACTGTCGTACATACTGGCTTGAATTTGCATGGCCTTAATACTATAATAATTCTATTAATCATAGTATATTAAACATATTCTATGCCATTATATAACACTTTAGTGTACACTCACATGACACTCTAAAAAAATAATACATTAAGAATTCAACTATTTATGTCTGATTGGCTACAGAATAATTTTCTACATACGTATTCTATATAACTAGAATATTAAAATGATGAAAGCTTCAAATCAAGTAAAAACTCATTAACTAAACATTGTTTAGATGGAAGTGGAAGGTTTTATAAAATAACGAAGTGTAATCCTCTAGTGCAGTCATTTATCATATTATTTTATATTTTTTTACATTTGCACCTTAACGCATATAATGTATCATTACTACCATAACAAGTCACTAATATACATAGTCTATTCAATACTATTTTTAAAATAAATCCCTCTTTATATTCAAAGTCTACTGAGCTGACTAGTGTGTGCACTCAGTCCCTTACATCGGAATCTCTTTCACCTCAAAATGTATCTCTCACAGGGACCGTATCTGGAGTCACTTGTCACCTATCCGGCTTGTCCGTTGTATCTATGTATAATGGATATGTCTTGAGGAGGCTGGATTAAACACAGCAAGAGTAAACATGCTGTGCAGCACTCTTGTCTCTCCCAGGGGCCGTCTCTCGGGATTACATGTCACTTGTTACTGTTACTACACCTGGCCAACTTGTCCCTTGTATATCTGTATAATAGATGTATCAAGAGTAGGCAGGTTTGAACATAGCAGTAGTTAACGTGCTCTACAACATTTATGTCTCTCCCAGGGGCCGTCTCTCGGGATTACATGTCACTTGTTACTGTTACTACACCTGGCCAACTTGTCCCTTGTATCTCTGTATAATAGATGTATCAAGAGTAGGCAGGTTTGAACATAGCAGTAGTAAATGTGCTCTACAACATTTATGTCTCTCTCAGGGGCCGTCTCTCGGGATTACATGTCACTTGTAACTGTTACACCACCTAGCCGTCCTGTCACTTGTATCTCTGTATAATAGATCTGTCAAGAGTAGGTAGGTTTGAACTTAGCAGTAGTTGACGTGCTCTACAACATTTATATCTTTCCCAAGGGCCATCTCTCGGGATGACATGTCACTTGTAACTGTTACACCACCTAGCCGTCCTGTCACTTGTATCTCTGTATATTAGATCTGTCAAGAGTAAGCAGGTTGGAACATAGCAGTAGTTGACGTGCTCTACAACATTTATATATCTCCCAGGGGCCGTCTCTCGGGATTACATGTCACTTGTAACTGTTACACCACCTAGCCGTCCTGTCACTTGTATCTCTGTATATTAGATCTGTCAAGAGTAGGCAGGTTTGAACTTAGCAGTAGTTGACGTGCTCTACAACATTTATATCTTTCCCAAGGGCCATCTCTCGGGATGACATGTCACTTGTAACTGTTACACCACCTGGCCAACTTGTCCCTTGTATCTCTGTATAATAGATGTGTCAAGAGTAGGCTGGTTTGAACATAGCAGTAGTTAACGTGCTCTACAACATTTATGTCTCTCCCAGGGGCCGTCTCTCGAGATTACATGTCACTTGTAACTGTTACACCACTGGCCGACCTGTCACTTGTATCTCTGTATAATAGATATATCAAGAGTAGGCAGGTTTGAACATAGCAGTAGTTAACGTGCTCTACAACATTTATATCTCTCCCAGGGGCCATCTCTCGGGATGACATGTCACTTGTAACTGTTACACCACTGGCCGACCTGTCACTTGTATCTCTGTATAATAGATATATCAAGAGTAGGCAGGTTTGAACATAGCAGTAGTAAACGTGCTCTACAACATTTATATCTCTCCCAGAGGCCGTCTCTAGGGATGACATGTCACTTGTAACTGTTACACCACTGGCCGACCTGTCACTTGTATCTCTGTATAATAGATATATCAAGAGTAGGCAGGTTTGAACATAGCAGTAGTAAACGTGCTCTACAACATTTATATCTCTCCCAGGGGCCGTCTCTCGGGATGACATGTCACTTGTAACTGTTACACCACTGGCCGACCTGTCACTTGTATCTCTGTATAATAGATGTATCAAGAGTAGGCAGGTTTGAACATAGCAGGAGTAAACGTACTATACAACACTCATGTCTCTTCCAAGGCTCTCTCGGGATTACTTGTCACTTATAACTGTCACACCACCTTGCCGTCCTGTCCCTTGTATCTCTGTATAATAAATGTGTCAAGAGTAGGTAGGTTTGAACATAGCAGGAGTAAATGTACTCTACAACACTCATGTCTCTTCCAAGGCCGTCTCTCGGGATTACTTGCCACTTATAACTGTCACATCACCTAGCCGTCCTGTCCCTTGTATCTCTGTATAATAGATGTGTCAAGAGTAGGTAGGTTTGAACATAGCAGGAGTAAACGTACTCTACAACACTCATGTCCCTTTCAAGTCTCTCTCGGGATTACTTGTCACTTATAACTGTCACACCACCTAGCCAACTTGTCCGTTGTATCTCTGTATAATAGATGTGTCAAGAGTAGGCAGGTTTGAATATAGAAGGAGTAAACGTGCTCTACAACATTTATGTCTCTCCCAGGGGCCGTCTCTTGGGGTTACTTGTCACCTTAACTGTCACACCACGTAGCCGTTTTGTTATTTGTATCTCTGTATAGTAGATGTGTCAAGAGTAGGCAGGTTTGAACATAGCAGGAGTAAACGGGCTCTACAACATTTATGTCTCTCCCAGGGGCCGTCTCTCGGGGTTACTTGTCACCTTAACTGTCACACCCTGTAGCCATTTTGTTATTTGTATCTCTGTATAGTAGATGTGTCAAGAGTAAGCAGGATTGAACATAGCAGGAGTAAACGTGCTCTACAATATTTATGTCTCTCCCAGGGGCCGTATCTCGGGTTTACATGTCACTTGTTACTGTTACTAAACCTGGCCAACTTGTCCCTTGTATATCTCTATAATAGGTGTATCATGAGTAGGCAGGTTTGAACATAGCAGTAGTTAACGTGCTCTACAACATTTATGTCTCTCCCAGGGGCCGTATCTCGGGATTACATGTCACTTGTAACTGTTACACCAATGGCCGACTTGTCCCTTGTATATCTGTATAATAGGTGTATCATGAGTAAGCAGGTTTGAACATAGCAGGAGTAAACGTGCTCTACAACATTTATGTCTCTCCCAGGGGCCGTATCTCGGGTTTACATGTCACTTGTAACTGTTACTACACCTGGCCAACATGTCCCTTGTATATCTGTATAATAGATGTATCATGAGTAGGCAGGTTTGAACATAGCAGTAGTTAACGTGCTCTACAACATTTATGTCTCTCCCAGGGGCCGTATCTCGGGTTTACATGTCACTTGTAACTGTTACTACACCTGGCCAACATGTCCCTTGTATATCTGTATAATAGATGTATCATGAGTAGGCAGGTTTGAACATAGCAGTAGTTAACGTGCTCTACAACATTTATGTCTCTCCCAGGGGCCGTCTCTCGGGATTAAATGTCACTTGTCTTGTAACTGTTACACCACCTGGCCGACTTGTCCCTTGTATATCTGTATAATATATGTGTCAAGAGTAGGCAGGTTTGAACATAGCAGTAGTTAACATGCTCTACAACATTTATGTCTCTCCCAGAGGCCGTCTCTCGGGATTACATGTCACTTGTAACTGTTACACCACCTGGCCAACTTGTCCCTTTTAACTCTTTATAATAGATGTATCAAGAGTAGGCAGGTTTGAACATAGCAGTAGTAAATGTGCTCTACAACATTTATGTCTCTCCCAAGGGCCGTCTCTCGGGATGACATGTCCCTTGTAACTGTTACACCACTAGCCGACTTGTCACTTGTATCTCTGTATAATAGATGTGTCAAGAGTAGGCAGGTTTGAACAAAGCAGGAGTAAACGTGCTCTACAACACTTATGTCTCTACTAGGAGCCGTCTCTTGAGATTACTTGTTACTTATAATTGTCATACCACCTGGCTGACTTGTCCCTTGTATCTCTGTATAATAGATGTGTCAAGAGTAGGCAGGTTTGAACATAGCAGGAGTAATCGTGCTCTACAACACTTATGTCTCTACTAGGAGCCGTCTCTTGAGATTACTTGTTACTTATAATTGTCATACCACCTGGCTGACTTGTCCCTTGTATCTCTGTATAATAGATGTGTCAAGAGTAGGCAGGTTTGAACATAGCAGTAGTAAACGTGCTCTACAACACTTATGTCTCTACTAGGAGCCGTCTCTTGAGATTAATTGTTACTTATAATTGTCATACCACCTGGCTGACTTGTCCTTTGTATCTTTGTATAATAGATGTGTCAGGAGGAGGTCGGATTGAACACAGCAAGAGTAAACGTGCTCTGCTACACTTATAAGTGTCTCAAAGAGCCGTCTTTTAGGGTAACTTGTCAGTTTGTTAAAAGTTATTTATGTTATATTCTTAAAATTTGTTGGACTTACAGTGTTTTTTAACTACTCGACTTTTCGAGAAGTTAGAAACTACTCTCCTTTTAAAATGGCCTAAATTAACTTACATTAATATTAAATAAGAGGAAAATCTGAAAAACACGCCATCTCACAACAATTTTACAAACTTATCATATTCTGTATTCTACTTAAAAACATACATAAAACGAAGTGCCAATAACAAGTCCTGGAATTGAAGAAATATTCTTAAATTAACAAAATAAATTACATCAACCAAATCTTACAAGAACGCTGCTCCTGCCTCCAGGCTAAGGGAGCTTGAGGGCATGATGGACATTACCTCTATGTGATACACCACAACTGAAGTTCATTTATTAATTTTCCAATATAACAAATATTATAACAATAACTAGCTATTTTATGTATTAATAAACATAAAAATAAACATTGTAGTGGTAGAAAATCATTGGAACATAGGGTTAGTTGAACGGAGCTTATGCAATCTTTTACACCAGTGTTTTTTTTAACCGTCCTTGGTTCGTAAGGTTTAGAATGCATCTAATCAAGCTATCTTATCTTCTTTCTCGTAATTCGCTTTCGTGTAATGACCTCAACAGTCGAAGTTCAATTTCACCTTTGAACACACACACAACAATGGTATCTATCTACCTCATCTACTGCTCACAGGTAATGAGATTGGACCCTGCCTGACAGTGATAACCAGACTGATACTAGTCAATTAACATGATAACACGAGATTGGGCTTCTATGAATTGATGAATCTACGCTGTCCACCGTGGGAGGCCTGTTTGGTAATTGATATAACCTGGAAATAAACATTTACAGAGCTAGAACTAAGTAAACGCGTTTCATTCTAATATTATACAGTTATAGTGAACCGAAGTATAAACAAATTTACACGTACATTGTAATTAATCAAGATTCTCTTGCACTAAAATAGTTGATTGTAAAGTTATTTAAAACAAAAAACTGAAAATGTATTATTTTTTAGGAATAAACAGAACTTGTAGAATGCATCTTCACTATCATAAGCCACGAAACAGTCTGATTTTTTACAGAAATTTATCGTTAAACATACTCAAATTCAAAACTATTAAAACTAATTTTTCGTTTCAACTTATTATTTTTACTTTCTGTCATATGTGTTAGTATAGAGAAAGTATTATAATCGTCCAACTTTTTTTACAAGTTGGTCTAAAAATCCATTTTAGGGTCCCCTGAACCCAAAAAGTGGTTTTCCGTGTCTATCTGTGTGTATGTGCCAGCTGGAGACCAAACGGACGGATCAGTGTTTATTAAATTTGGTATGTATTTGTATTTAGCAAATATATCCGGAACTATTTTTAATTTTTCTTTTCAATTTTATGGGCAAAAAACATTCAGAAATAGAAATTTCTCAAGAACGGCTCTAAAGATTTTGATTAAATTTTCAGAAAAGATGTGAATTACAATTTAAAATATTTTAGTAAAAACCGCTTCACTCTGACATAATTAGTTTTGGAATCATGGCAAAAAAAAACATATTTGGTAATCATACTGGTAATTTTCTAAATTTTGATTTTTTAGTATTTAATATGGGGGAAAGTTTGTGCCATATCTTCAGAATAATTTATTATATATATTTGACTATGTAACTAAGTTCGTTTTTCCAGTATATGGAATACAGGTGAGTGAATCACAGAGAGAGATCCTATTTTAGATAATCTGCTCTTTCTTATTCAAACAGAATTTTTAGTCCCTTCCAGCATCATATTGCATCAATCTACTATCCATTTAGATTCGATTCTCATCTTAATTTCCCTTTTTCATACGTATTTATTTGATATGTATATAATGAGTTCGTTACAATTTTATTGACAAAATAGTATTGTTCATTCTGACAAAAAACGCCAACAATTACTGTTCACCCAATACATTTTAGCTATTATCTTGCTTTTCCAAATTTAAATTATATATTTATATACTTTGGTGTTTTGTTTTGTTAGTTTACATTATTTACAAAACACACACATACACAGTACACTTTGTGTTATAAATATCCAGTGACCTAGATAGCACAGTGTTGCAGGCGTCACTTGGGTTAACTATAATTAATGCCATGTCCCATTGCACTGGGTGTAATTTATCTCCAGGTGTATCCATCAGTTAACTGAGGGAGTCACAGGAAAATAGCTATTTAATGTTATTCAACATATCGGTGTATAGTGGATTAAAATTCGATAAGAAAGTCGGATGTTCTTGAAACGATAAGAACATTCGATAGAACAAGCGTGTATCCGTGCGTTAATAATTGTTAGGTATTCTGACGATACTTGGTTTCAATTAGTATTAACTTTTATATAGTATACTTAATGAATGGGTGGCTCGCAAACGATCGAGGTAAAAGAACTATTTTATTTGTGTCAATTCAATAAATATATTTCGTGGCTCAGAGTAAGCCTAACTGAATGTAGTTCAAGTAACAACATTATTATGTTCATATTTTAGGAAAAGATTATAAAGAACTATAATATTAACAGAGCTTTCAAGAATACTTGTAAAACATTAGGAAACTATGTATAGTTAAATGTATATAATAGAAAAAGTAAAACAACAACCATCATCTGAACGTTACGTTCTTTTAGTTAATGGTTCACAATTATTATGAATTTGAACTAGTTCGCCGCCATAGTTCACTACAGCAAATAGTCGGTCACAAACTATTCTGAAAATGAACTATCTTAACTCATTAGTCATAACAAGTACTAAGACTAATGAGTTAAGGTATTAAATTTCTAACATTAGTACCAGTATTGCGTTGGAAGTATTATTACTGATATTCAATATACATTTAAACCAATATTACGTACGTGTTTCCAATATCATCTATATCTGTAAAAGGCAAACACCACTGACTCAATCACTCATTGCTCTAACTAAAAAAGTACTAAGCCTACAAGGCTGAAATTTTGTAGAGTCAAATGTCTTACGTTTTAGATGTGCAGCGAGGAGGGATTTTGAAAATTCTTAGTAAATCAAATATGGCAGCCTTTTCAGTCCCAAAAATCTTAAATACCATAAACAGAGTTTCTCTAATTGGACTGTAGCGGCTAAATGAATGTTTCTACAGCAAAACTAACACCATTTTCTGCGTCTGATTTGAGACGATCTACAAATTTAACCCTATGACGTTTTGCTCTATCTCACCTCCTTTATTCTTAGGTAGAGCTAGATTTTCAATTTGTACGTAAAAATCAAATTGGTTAATTAACGGCCTCTAAGAGTAGAAGTATAGATTTTTCTAAACTGTGAAACTTTGTTATGTAGGATACTGTCTGTATTCAATGGGAAAATATACAATTTAATTTAAACACATGTATAGAACATGGCTATACATAGCAAGAAACACGATATATCACTAATTCATAGTCAGTTACCGTATTTTGCGCCCTCTAAAATTAGACTTACAGATTTGTCTAGACATTGAACATTTTTTATCTAGAAGAACAAACTGATTTCAATCGGAAAACTTTAAATTTAATATAGATATATACGAAATTAACCACTCATTAATTTTTCTCCAAAAATACGTCAAATTGACTTTACATTTTTTACATAGGTTATATTGGTCCCTACAGGCTCACTAACAAAGCATTTTCCTCTCCGACCTCAGGACTCTGTCCCACTGGCTCCAAAATTCCCATTGTATTCTTACGAAGCTATATCAATTTATTTATTTATTTGATTAACAGCTGTTAAATAAAAACAAATAGAATAAAACTGTCGTAGGCCAAACTTTTGAAATTAAAGTAATTGAGTACAGTAGTAAATTATACATAATATCAGCTGTTATAATTGGACATTAGATTAATTAATCGTTTTTTAAAAGTATTCAGTTTGATTTACTTTAAGTTATTTTTTAATGCTTTTTAATTTGTTAAAATTTGTACTTATTTTCATTGCAAGTCTTTAAACTCAATATTATAACCGGCGAAGCGGGTGGCTACAGCAAGTATTTCTTAAGCGTATTTTAATTTTAAATGTATTTTTCTTATCACTATTACATTTTACGATAAATTACGTATCTGTAGTACTTTAAACAATATTATTGACAATACACAACTATTATTATTTTTAAAAGCGTTTAGACCCTGTTGGCTAACACAAAGTAAATTAGACATTATTGGTTTTGGATGTTTATTGATGCATTTCTTCTACTTTGTTATATTTCCTGCACTTTCTCCTGAAATTTCTACCTTTTTTCACTCCATTTTGTCCATGGATCTTTGTGCTTATCACCATAACATAACAAATTCTACTTCTTAATTTTGCTCTGTTTATATTCCTCTTCACAATTTGCCTTTTATTTTCACTCCTTCCAGAAATTTTCTTACTAGAATGATCATGGAGTGGTTGTCTAGACCACCACAAAATGTGGGTGATGACCCATTTGGCTAGCCTGGTTTCTGGTTATCTGTGGACGAGTCCATAAATGATCAACCTTCTTTTTCTGATGTTTTAAGAAAGATTTGATAATTTTTCTGTTTTATAGTTTCACTGTATTCTGTCTTCTTTTTCTGGCCCAAAATACTCAATTTTATTTTCATTCTTCTTTTAGTAAATTCTCCAAATCTCTATTGTATGGAGTTACTCGTCGCCAAACAGCCGAAAATTACTCAATACGAAGCCAACACGTAATACATCATGGTGTCTCTCTGGAACACAATCACCAATTCAAATGTCCCCATATCAATCATACTGAACCGTCCATGTTCCGTGTTATTAATCTCTCACACAAGAGTAGATTTAGTTAACATTTATTGAGAATTTTATTTGCTATAGGCCCTAAATATATTACTGTTTACTCAAGTTAACTTTGCTTATTTGATTTCAAGGAAAAATGTTGGATTAACTGACTAGAAACGAACAAAAAAATAGTCAAAAAATGTTTATGGAACTGATATTACGTATTGAAAATAATTAACTGATTTTAAAAACCTAACCCTATATATTTATTTTAAGGCACTTACCTAATATTCACGTTTTAATGATAAATTTAATGTAAATATATACTAATTTCCAAATTGCAAATGAGGTTTTCACTATATATGTTATTATATATGTATATGTATATATATATATAACAAAAGAGGCCGATCACCTTACTCTGTCCACCCCCCCCACGGACAATAATTTAATCTGTGTCGAGAACTTATTCAGACAGAGCAGGGGGCGAATCAGTAAAGTGGGAGGTGAATATTACTGATAGGTAATTCCAGTAAAGATCAGGATTTGAACCTGCGTTAAAATAGGGATCTAATTGAGGTTCTTGATGCCTATCACCCTTCGGCTTCCAGATCTAGGAAGGTTATTCCCTATAACATGGATCTATGGATAAGCGTAGAAAATATCCAGTCATTTATTAGCCAAATAGTATTAAAATGGTTAAAGTTTTTAAAGTTAATACCTTTATTATTCATAATTAACACACCGATCGCAGAGGTATGAGGGGTGGATAAATGTGAGTGTAGATGAACGAGTGTAGTCATTGTTACCACGTAAGGTTGAATGTTCCTTAGAAAGAGTTATTAATTAATACTAAACAGCCAGGGCATCTAAAAGACCTACAACTTTAAGTGGAATCCGAACCACTTAGTACAGGTTTTTAGCTTCGAACCCCGATTATCATCCAACACGGACACTCCAGAATTTATATTAATTCTCACTTAAAAAATAATCTCTATAAAAAATATGAGTTAAATAATTTCGTATACGTGTTTTGTGATGGTTAGAAATCCTTTTCATTATTATTTTCTTATTAATTATTATGTATTATTAATTATTTTATATTTATTTATAAATAATTTATTATTATTAATTTTATACTTATTATCTCATTTTATATGTAGTATTAACAACATTCCATTATATTTACTAATTACACCACAAAGTGATTAAATTGAATTAAACAGAATATGATTTCAGATTTTGCATAACATGCTATTGTATTTTGTATACATTTTGATGTACACACATTTTACTGTTGAATAAAAATGACAATATTAGTCTCTTTATGAACCTACTCTAATGAAAGATGTTAAAATTGTAAACAAATGAGACGACAAAAAATTATCTTACGAACAACGTTTACAGAATTATAACCCTGTATATCACCTAACATGAACATCCCAGAGTTTTCTGGCAGTCCACGTCAATGTAAACCGTTGAGTGGACGCTGTGTCAGTATAAGAATGCCGAGCGTAGTTATCGCCTACAATCTCTTTAACCCTTTGCCCTAAGAAGCTGGGTTACAGCACTATGCTTTAGTACCTAGATATGTTTATTTTGAGAGAATCCAAAAAATAAAAAAGTAATCAACTTATAGAAATTTGGCAAGTAAAAAATTAACGTTTCACTATTATATTTGATAATTATTTGCAGGAACAGAATTTTAATATTTTTGATCTTGAAATTACAGTTTCTATTTTTTTAAGAAACCCATAAATGTTCGGAGAAATTAGTTGATTTATAAAGTTTTAAATCCAAAATATTAATAACCACTCTGAGTACTATCCCTTGTAAAAGGTTGTGTCAGTAAAAGTGGTTTTAAGGGATAAACGGAGGTTTACATAGAGAAGATTATTTCCTAACAAAAACACATCGACAAAGGATTTTCCTCAAGTCAAATCCTAAATTAATGAGCTCTTGTCAGACGTGGCGTTTGGTTTTGTCTGATATTGTATTAATCCGCTTCATTAGCATATTGAACTGGACATTAAATTATTCCTGTCTTTTATTATTTCTTTCTTTATTTCTTTTTTAAATCGTATATTTACTATTATCTACGAGAAGCATGTTTTATATCAAACGGTTTGCTGTCAGCTACCATTTGTTAATTTTAAACAGCTGTGATTGAATCAATAACTAAATGTCATGTCAGTACATTAAAATAATAAAACTGTAAAGTAATTTTCTGTCACAAAGCTAAGTGATGCTGTTCCCGTCTACGGCAACTATTTAATTTAATTGTACAGACCCTTTTGGGTAGTTGTGAACGATCAACAAATCTTGTAGCTGGATTGTCACGATTTTTTAGCTATTGCAGCTACCACACAAAAACAATCCTGTAATAATTAGAAACTGAATAGCTTTAAAATTTAATTTTGACAGCTAGGTATCGTAAACTATGTAGATATTTTCATTCCATTACAGTCAAATTTCAAATGGTTATACCCTCAACTCATTTATCAAGTGGTTATACAATTACTCGTAAAACTTGTATTTTTATGTAAAGAGTTTTCAACTGTGTTAACTTCACAGAAAATAGTTCGTAGAAAAATTCCAAAGTGTGATTACGTTAATTGAAATTAATTAATTAATTGAAACCCCTTTAGTAAAATTAGTATTTAACAGCATAATTATTTAAATTATCACGAACAGAAACTTCTCTGTTTATGTTTAGTTGATTTTCCTGGTAACGTTTTTTTTTTGTGGAGGAAATTGTATTTATTGTAATCTTAACCTGACATTAATAACATGGGCGACACGTCACTGCTGTAGTGGCTGTGTTTAGCGTAAGAGCTTGGGTATTTTTGTATTATCCAGTCAATCTGTTTTAAGTCCAAACACTGAAAACAAAACCATTAATTAAATTATTAACGTTGACTTTAATTAGTTGCAAATCTATTTTTATATCGTTAATGCGTTCATTATTACTAAATAAAATATTCACAATGTTTCTACATGATTTCCTAAATTTCAATAAATAATAAAAACATAGAATTGTAACTAAATTGTATTTGTAGTTGAGAACTTTACTTAAATGTCCTCTATGATCTACATAGTAAAGCTATTTATAAAGTAAAATTAAATACATTTGATTGTAGTTAAAAAAACTTTAACAACAGTAAAATTCAAATACTTATGTTAAAGAAAATGTTTCATTCATCAAGTTGGCATTAAATAGTAAATTGTTACATAAATTACTTTCAGGAGAGAAATTCAGTTAAAATTATTTAACATAGTCCTAACTATTAGTTTAAAATTTGAGTTTCCAAGTTTTACAAAATGATTTTAGCAGAACGAAAACAGTACATGATTTAGCCCCATTGAATATTTATAAAAGCCTGAATAATAACACTATAGCAAATAGATATTTTGAGTTTTAAATGTATACAATAATTAATTAAATTAGAGCTACAGGCTCAGTGCAGTAACACAGCTACTTGGGGAGAAAGTGTTGTGGAGATTGTAGGTGATATGTTCTATGCTATATCCTCTTAATACAGGTACGGTGTCCACTCAGTGGTTGCTATCGGCGTGGACACTACTAGAGAAATCTGGGGTGTCCGTGTTGGGTAGCAGTCAGGGTGTGGATGTTGAGTAAAGAAGTGAACGAAGTATCAGGCTTGTCAACCAGCTGAAAATAAAACTAATAATATGTGGTTCAGATTCACCACATAGATCTGAATTGCCTTGGTAACTGGTTAATAATGAATGGCTCTTTCTAAAGAACAGTCTACGTTGGTAACAATGACTACAGTCGTTCATCATGACTCAATATACTAACACCCTCATATTTATCCATATCGTGAAGATCAGCGTCTTAACGACCGAATGAATAAATAATATGATGAAAATATATAGGTTTTGAGTTCTTTGAAATTGTAAAAACTACACACTTAAATTTGTAATGTTGATAAAAGTAAATATTTATATGATTCAAATTTCAAAACCATAGATTTTAATAATTTCGAAAAAATTATAGTCCTGTGTATAGATAACCTAAAACTTGGTTTGCTTGTTAAATAGATTATATTATTCAGGGAGTTTCTTTTAAAACGCAACCCTATTTACGAGTACAGAAAATGAAGGTTTAAGATAGTTACAAGTTCATAGTTTGGTAGCCCTGGTTCTTCTCCTTCCTTGGCATCAGCTGATTTACATTGTGGTATTGTTGTTCACTTTATTTGGGTTTCGTGCAATGTCATTAAGTTTAGGTTAGAAATATGGTTTTGAGCAAACTTTGAAAAAGTTAGTTTAGATATTTACTAAAGAGAGCAGAAAATTATATAAATGCTATAGTGCTGGTTTATTTGAACACCAAACCTAAACAAAAACGTCATTAAAACCATGTAAATAGTAGCAATAAATTTAAATAATAATAAAATATGTTTTAGATATATGTTGTGTTTGCCATTTTTATTCAAAATAAAGGGTTGCGGTTTAAAAAAACGCCTTTTACATTACTACTTTTCATATCTTTGGCATTTCATAGTTATTAGCAATTGTGTCATCATAAAAATGGATTTTAATTTGTTCATGTAATTTTTTCCGACAGTAAATACTTGAAATACTGACATACCTCACACTAATTACTTCCACTGAGAAACGTTACAGTCTACAATAGATTCTTATCTGGCTTTAATAAGATACTCCGGTGAGAATTTAAACACCCTAATGGCTTCTTTGTAGGTTTAATTAATTTGAGTTTAAGAGAATCCCTAAAAACACCGCTCAAACACCTGACGGTTCACCATTTTATTACGTTCCTCTCTTTTATGACTCACGTTCCGCTGTTCCACTTCTCATTTAGTTTTCTGTTTAGTCTGTCATCAAAATCTCTAACTTGACGATTTCGATTTATGAAGATTTCATTATAAAGCAGTTTTTATCTTCTTAGGAAGAAGCTTCATTGTATTTATGTTAAGGCCTAAGGGTTATTATGATGGTTGGAATTATACCCGGAAAAAATAACCTGTGCTCCACCTCAGTCTCTAAAATAGCCAACTAGTTTCTATCTCTACATTATTTTTAGTAATACATGTAACAGCTGTTTATGTAAATGCTGGTGTAAACACAGTGTATGTTTAGTATATATTTATAACCGTCTAAATTTTTACGTCATCAAAAACAACTGTTAAACAGAAAATGTATTACATATATGTTCTTTTGCTTTTTATAGTAGTCCGTCTTTTTTAATGTTTTCAGGCGTCACATACCAAGGTTAAAAGGGTGAGGTGACGCGATGGGGTTGGCAAGCAAATAGTTCAGAGGTTTCCGCTAGTTTGTTTCAATTTACGACAAATAATGTACTCTAAAATAAATAAAAACTTTATTTACTTTATACTCGTATTATATCTGAAATCATATTTCATCGGGCTAATTTGTTATTTGACCTCATGAGAATATGAAAGAACGTAACTTATAAGCTATTTAGACGTTCAACATTAGGTATCACAGTTTGCTTGACTTACATGCAGGGCTGCCACTCCACGCCTTAAAAAAATTTAAGTACACACATTGATTTACTCAAGATATTTATATTTACAACTAATTATATATATTTTTACATTTTATACACGATAACTATAGGGTAAATGTTGTCGTTAAAACTAAACGATCGGTGAAGATGATCCGATTATCCCTTCAGACCTGTAACATAATGTTTGCACTCCCCAACTTGTCTACTATCTAAACCAACAAAAGTTAGTTCACCTCACTCATCCCAACTGATCCGCTTAAGAAACTTACTTAATATTAACAACTATTAATCGATCTGTAAAGTTTTTTTTAGTTTTAATATTTACTTATTTTTTTATATTTTA
>JAQJVL010000124.1:147516-210016 GCA_035578905.1 Stictocephala bisonia
ATTTCCATGGGATCAAGAGAACCCCTTATGAGGCAATGTTTGGTTCACCACAGAAAAATGGTTTATTAGATTCCCCTTTGACAGCCGACGTCGTAAAAAAAATAACTACTGAGGAAGAACTAGAAGGAGTTCTCTAAGCTTGAAAGAAGTTTTAATGAAGAAGACAACGAAGAAATAAATGCTGTGGATGAAGATGCTTCGGAGATTTTGACAAGGACTGTAGAAAACAATAAACACGTAGAAAAAGAAACTATGTCCAGCGATAACTTAACACTCTATGATATTGATTGTGACAAAGTAAACAGCTGTTTTGAATGTGGTCAGCACATACATTATGAAGTTTCAAATAACGAAGACTTAGACTTACCTTTGTGCACTATTTGCTCAAGAAAATCTGCCATAGACACAACACGAGAAAACTGTGTAACTGCATTAAAAAGTCAGGCAGCCAAAATGTTAAAGCTTACTGAAAGAAAATTAACTCCAGTTTCAGTTGGCGATAACGTTTTGTAAACATTCCTGAAGTCGACCGGGGCCGACTAGCTCCAAGAAATGTAATGGCTGTTGTAATAAATAAGAACGATGATTCCTATACCCTTGGTACAAAGCATGGAGTTCTTGACAAACAGTTTTCTAGAAACCAGTTCCAGGTAGCTCCTAATAAATTTATTAATAACATCGATGTACGTGATGAACAGCTCAATGTCCATAAAGAAGCAATGATATCATCCGGGTCCAAACAAGGTTTTATCAGATGTGGATGCAAGAAGAACTGTTCAGGCAGATCTTGCAAATGTGTAAAATCAAATGTAAAATGCAACTCTAAATGTCATGGTAGCACTTCTTGTGCTAACATGTAAAGTGAATACTTTCTGAAAGAACTTTAATAATCATTGAAAGTGGTATATGTGTGAAAAAGACGCATATAAAAGACGTATTAGTATGAAAATATTTAATAACTTTTTTCTATTTTCAATAATAAGATACTTTAAAATAAATGGAATTTCAAGGAAAATTTGATTTTATTTTACTTGTTATAATGGAATTAGTGTAGGGTATGGTTGTGTTTGGAGACTTTTCAGCGTTTGCGCAAATTACAAATACCCACAACCCGACGTGGGTAAAATAGATTACCCACGTCGGGTTATGGGTATTATGGTTTTGCTCAATCTCCGATGAACGTGTTTATTTCGGCACTTGAGTACTTTCGCTTACCCACAACGCGTTCTGGGTATTTCGCTTCGGCCAATGTCCGAATAAAATGCTCAATCCGCGACGTGGGTAGTTCACGTTATCCACATCGCGGAGTGAGTAAAAATTTCGGACATTGTCCGAATTCGGAGTTTGAGTGTAACACATCTACTACCCAGAATAAGTTTTTTTTACTGTTACGGTAATCATTCCACCACTTAATTTTTTCCTTTATCTTTTTCCAAAATTCCTTCTTTTTTTGAGTTTTTTGTTTCTTCTAAACAAAAATCTACTGTTTCTTACGTTGAATCTTGTATGTTTGCCTTTTAGGGTATCTTGTTTTCTCTATTTTATGGATTGGATATTCTTTTGTGTATTATCTATTGTGTACTGGATTTTTCACCACCATGTGGACAAAAATTAGGTCTACAACAGTCTAGAAAAAGTAAAAGAAGCGGTAAGTCTTTAGAACTGGGCAGAAATAACAAATACATACAAATTTACGATATACTAATAATAGGTCCAAAATCCGCAAAAAAATTTTTACTGAATGGCCCAAATGTGCTTTAGAAACGTATTCACACGTAGAACCATTTGATTTGGGTTCCATGAACACCAGTTGTGTTTTTGTGGTGCATTTAACTTTGTTTTAGAAAAGACGAACCGAAATGGAAATGCGTTTACTATTCGCTTTCACAAAGGTAAGGTGCAAATGACCGGATAAGAGATATCCGTTTATTGAAAAACTAGTTATCGACTCAACTTCATTAGATCGAACAGAAAAGAATCGCCCCCTGAAATATTAGACAACGTAAGATCTTACACCTTTGCCTTTGCAATAGTAAGGTAGTAATCACATTTAGACGAATCAGTGACAGTTGGTTATATAACTTCAAAATAAATTATGTTTTTTACGATCTTATTGGATATTTAATTTGACAGCAAATCATTATAGAAAAATATTTGGAAATATTTTTTGTCACTCCTCAAAGCGTTAAACTAATTTAACATGGCTTACATGAATTTCCAAACGTTGATTTAATTTTATTTCGCAAATTGATTGAAGTGGAATTTTGGACACGTTTTGTTGGGGACAGTATTACATAGCCTTATATTACGACAACCACAAAAAAATTAACATAATATTATTGCCAGTGATCTCCTCAAATATCTTATGTAGTATATTTTAATTAATATTTGATTACCAATTAGTAGTAATTTAGTTACGAGACATTTTTCTGGATAGTAATAACATTTTGGGAATCCTAGGGCAATATTTGACCTGATTATTTATTAGGTTTTACTGAAAACCCAAATACAGTAATACATTTTGCGAACATATTTCACTAAATACTTCGTAGTAACTTAATATTTATATTATTTTCACATAAAGTGGAGATGGTGGAAGTAATTTTTGATAAGTCATAGATCGTTCTGGAACGTTAGCTCCTCCATTACTGAAAATGTTGAAGGGCTGGGGAAATGTAAGGCCTATACGTCGATAAAACCTTAAACATAAATAATACCTTGTATGTTGACTCTTCGAAATCTGTTGTGTCACGCCTGTCCGCATAAAACTTTGCTAGCTCAGGGAGAAGGGGTGGGGTTCTTCTAAGAGACAGGCCAAGTATAAGGGAAAAGTTTTTAGTAGCTATCACCCAAATAAATGTTTCCAAGTTCATCAATAGTAGCTAGGGATTAGGGCGCCACCTTGTTGACCTAATAATGGCAGGACTCCAACAAGGAAACTTTCCTGCAGGTGTAAGATGTACTGATGATTGTAAAAGTTCCGTTCTAGCACTATATCATGAATTATGTAAATAAATAGGTCTCCCTGTGGTTAGCCAGGAGTTTAAAACAAAAGAAAACTGTTAAACTAAACACAACTACCTAAAAACAAAACAAAATAAATACTTATCCTCGTCAAAAAATTTAAAAACACAACATGTTAGTGTGAACTGAAAAACTGAACTCTTTATTCCCAAAACAACACTTATTGTTGAACAGAAAACAAATGTTAGAAACATACATATGAATAAATTAAGTTAAAATAAATAACAGCTGATCATCTGTTTACAAATCGATCGTTCACACATGATAACTGTTCACCTTAACGTCTTGACTGTAATACAACTCCATGCACAGCAAAAATTTATATGTCACAAACACTCCCCTTCCTCCAGAAAATTTCCCAAATTTTCTAATCCTGAACATACTTCTTCAGATCAGTGACATGCCAGTTACCAAGTGCTTTTCCTTTTATATCGGCCAGAGAATATACTAAACTTGAAATTTTCCGTGTCACAACAAGAAGTCCAATAAAGTGGGGTGCCAACTTCGCCGAAAAGTGTTTAGAAGCATCCGACTGAGGGTAATTTCTTTTTAGCATGAGGTCATTAACTTTAAACTCTACGTGTCTCCTCCTAAAGTTGTATCTCTTGGCATTATTCAGATGCGCTTCCTTAAGTCTGTCTGAAACTTCTTGGTGGAAACCTTTTAGCTCCTTAAATTTTTCCCCATATTGCTGACAATCTTCAATATCTGGAGTATCCCCATCTTGCAGAACCTCGAAACCCGGACCGGAAATGGCAAGTTCCCTTCCAAAATTTAGGAACGCAGGAGTATGCTTTGTGGACTCATGATGAGCGGTGCGCAAGGCAAAACCAATCTGTGGAATATATTTGTCCCAATCACGGTGATTATCCTTCACATAAGCTCGTAGCATAGACACGATGTCACGATTCACACGTTCAGCAGGGTTTGCCTGTGGATGTCGGCTGGAATTAAGCAGTATCTTACAGTTATAACTCCTTGCTAATTGGGTCACAGGTCTACCAATATATTCTGAACCGTTATCGCAAATGATATATTTTGGTATCCCAAACATTAGAAAAACATCATTTTCCAGGTGTTGCGCTACAAGTTTAGCTGTAGCTGCTCTAAGAGGACGTAAAATTGTAAATTTTGTAAAGGTGTACGTAACAACAGAGAGATATTTGAGTCCTTTCATGGATCGAGGTAGAGGCCCAATGAGATCAGCAGCCAACATCTTGAAAGGGGCATCCACACCACGGTAACTGCCCATCATGCCAGCTGGCCGTTGTTGGTCATATTTGGTACATTGACAAACGTGACATTTTGAAATATAGGAAGCAATGTCCTTCCTCATATTCGGCCAATAGAAACGTTGTTGCATCCTCTTAAAGGTCTTCAATACGCCTTGGTGTCCACATGTTGGTGGGGCGTGGCAACCTTCAATCGCCATAGATCGCAATTCTTTAGGTAATACCAGTCGCCAAGTATCTTCATCGAGTGATGGATCAAGCCCTTCAACTTTCTTCCAAAGTTGCTTGCATTCAATACGCCACTGACGATAATTGTCACATTGCTCTTTAACTCTTTTCAACATATTGTTATACCACCGATCTTTCACTTCATTTGGTATTTCCATAACTGCAAACACAGTAGGCTGTTCAGGGCTTTTCTCCTCTTCAGAAATAGGCATGGAGCGGGACAACATATCTGGGACAATATTTTCCTTACCCTTACGATGGACTAGTTGAAAATCATAAGCTTGCAAACGTGTAGCCCATCTAGCTAAACGTCCAACCAGATCTTTAAGGTTATGTAACCACAACAAACTATAGTGATCAGTGATCACTGTGAACTGGGTGTCTTCAACGTACGGCCTGAATTTCTCAATGGCCCAGATTACAGCTAGGCACTCGCGCTCAGTAGCAGAGTAGTTCTGCTCTTGCCTTGTTAGAGTTCGGCTGGCATACGCAACCACCACCTCGCCTTGTCCACTACTCTGGCTAAGGACGGCTCCCAGACCATAGCCTGAAGCATCGCATTAGATAATGAAAGGCTTAGTGAAGTCAGGGCATGTCAAGATTGGAGCTGAGATTAAACAAGCCTTAATGTCCTGAAATGCTTGGTCAGCCTCTTGGGTCCACTCAAATTTTGAACGTTTTCTGAGGAGAGACGTGAGTGGGTACATTCTGCTGGCAAAATCTGGAATAAATCTCCTATACCACGATGCAGTTCCACACACTTGGCGGACTTCCTTCTGATTCTTAGGAACTGGAAGGTCCACAATGGCCTTCACCTTCTCTGGGTCGACGTGTAGACCCTTCTTACTAACTACATAGCCCAGGTATTTTAACTCAATTCTAAAAAATTTTCATTTTTCTTGATTCAAGGTAAGTTTAGCTTCACGGACTCGCTTAAATATTCCAGACAATATATCTAGATACTTCTGAAAAGTGGGTGTGACTACAATTATGTCATCCAAGTAGACAAACACGTATGGCTCTAAGTCAGGACCTAGCACATTGTCCACGAACCTTTGCCATGTAGCGGGTGCACCACAAAGTCCAAAGGGCATAGTGACGAAATGAAACAGCCCTCTTCCGGGAATGGTAAAGGCTGTTTTTTTCCTTGCTGTTCTTTTCAAGCGGAATTTGCCAGTAGGCACTGCGAATGTCCAAACTGGAGATAAATTTGGCATCCCTAAGTCTGTCAAGGATGGAGGTTACGTTTGGCAATGGATAGGCGTCCTTTTTACTTACTGCATTAACCTTGCGAAAATCAACAACAAACCTCTTTGAGCCATCAGGCTTATCGATTAAGAAAATCGGGGAAGACCATTCACTCTTAGATGGCTCTACTATACCCAATTCTAACATTTGAGCCAATTCCTTGTCTATAAGCGCTTGTCTAGCTGGTGACACCGGAAAATACCGTTGTTTAATGGCTGGGGAATCTCCCGTGTTGATAACATGCTGAACTCGATCAGTGCGGCCTAATACTTTAGGTTCGTCCTTGAAAAAGCCGTTCACAAGTTCCTTCAATCTAGCCTTTTCGTTTACGGATAGATGCTCCTCCGATCTGATAACATCAACAGAGCTACAAAATGCTGTACGTAGTTTATTTGCAAAATGCCACTCCCCATTGTGAAAGTCAGCAACAATATGCATGGCTTCCCAAAAGTCAATGCCTAATATCAAGGACTGATGTAAAGTTGGCACCACCAAAACCTTCAAATTCTCCGTCCTTCCTTTCAACGTGATAGGTAAGACCACGAACCCACTAACCTCATGACGCTGTGCATCCGCAGTTTCTACAAATTTATCATTAGTCAAGTGAAGATGAGCAGGGTAAGTATCAATAATCCACATCCCATCTTTGCCCAAAATGGTATGCGAGGCTCCTGAATCCAACAAAGCAGTAGTCTTTTTGCCAAACACTCGGACAGATAAGTACGGCCTAGGATCATTGATTTGGTTCTTAATCAAATAACTTAATTGGATAGTAGTGGAATGTTTCTGGCAATCAACTTCATTTACTTCACTGATTCCCTGCTCTGCAAGTTTTTTTGGACGGCAAGAAACACAGTCCCTTTTTAAGGTATCATCTTTTCCACAGCCATAGCAAAATTTCCTCCTGGGCCTATGACAATCTTTGAACCGGTGACCAACTGTTCCACAATTCCAACAGGTGATGTCAGAATGGCTACCAGAGAATTTATGTTGCACGCTAGCTACTCTATCTGTGACCACTCTTCTATTCCGATGAGGTTCCCAGTAAGCTAGATCAGGTTCCAATGCAGAACCAATCCTGGGAGAAGGTCTAGGCCTTGAAGTTCGCAAGCGACCTGCTTCTGCTCGACGTCCATAAAACGCAGATCATCTAGACTCTTAATATCAAACAATGCAAGTCTGTCCTGCAGCTGTGGGTGCAAATTATTAAAGATCTGGGCCAGACGAGTGGATTCTGGAATCTGGACAGATAACCTACCGTACAAGCCTTCCATAGCTGCCATGTACAGGTCAATAGATTCTTGTTCTCCTTGGACTCTGTTGAAAATTTCTTGCTGAAGTCGGAAGTCGTAGTCAGGGGGCTGAAATACCTCTCGTAGTTCCCTAGATAACTGTGTCCATGAGTGAATCCTACTAGTAGAAGCTCTGTACCAAACAAGAGCAGGGCCAGAGAAAAGATCAACAGCTGATTCAAAAAATTCACTGTGAGTAACTCCGCGAGCTCTGCGCAGTTCCTCAACACGTTCCAAAAAGGCAGCAACGCTAGATCCATTATTGTCAAACGTGATTCCCCACTTGTAAACAGGAACATACTTAGGACGGACACCAGGACCAGAAGTTTCCCTGAAAGGAATGGAATCCATTACTTCCTCAACATGCGCAGAATTTGAGCTGTTAACTACCGCAGACCCATTCCTAATTTCAGTAGGTAGGCTGAGCCGCTGTACAGGTAAATTACGTTCCATATTAGCATCTGAACGAAGACTAAGATTACGAAGAGTAGACAAAACATGGCCACCAGCATTACTATCGCCTTCCTTCCTACAATCAGTTGTGGACGGTGCAGACAGATATGTAGAAGAAATGCCAACCTTAGCCGTATCCACCTGATCTCCTTTCCCACCTGAAAACTGGGTTTTAAGAGAGTCTATTATTTTCTTAGTTTTAGCTTGTAACTCCGATTTGTCACTCTCTTGGTCGTTGTCAGCATCTGCAGCAACTGGAATCCTTCCAATACGCAAATAAAGATGAAACAAGCGAGCAACTATATGGTGGTATTCATTGTCATTAAAATTGCCCTCATTGTCAACAACACAAGTCGATAAGTCTTGAAGCTTTTCCTCACATTCCTCCAGCTCCTGCGAAACATCTAAGGAATTGACCACAGCTACGCTAATTTCCCTATTATTAGTCATGCTTTGTTGTAATCTCCTTCTAAGTTCGTTTGCATTACCATCAGTATTTAAACCTCTGATTTTAAGTTCATATTCTACCTCCTGCTTGCGAAGATGATACACATTCATGTTGATAATTACACCAAGTTCCAGAGTAAATCAGAAAATTACATATACTTTTTACAAGACACTTGTATAAAAACACAAGACACTATATGCTTTAAAAAAATCTGATAATATATCTTAATTCTTCTTTTGTTCCCAAAACCTATAACACAGGCCCCACGTTCGCGCGCCATTTGTCACGCCTGTCCGCATAAAACTTTGCTAGCTCAGGGAGAAGGGGTGGGGTTCTTCTAAGAGACAGGCCAAGTATAAGGGAAAAGTTTTTAGTAGCTATCACCCAAATAAATGTTTCCAAGTTCATCAATAGTAGCTAGGGATTAGGGCACCACCTTGTTGACCTAATAATGGCAGGACTCCAACAAGGAAACTTTCCTGCAGGTGTAAGATGTACTGATGATTGTAAAAGTTCCGTTCTAGCACTATATCATGAATTATGTAAATAAATAGTTCTCCCTGTGGTTAGCCAGGAGTTTAAAACAAAAGAAAACTGTTAAACTAAACACAACTACCTAAAAACAAAACAAAATAAATACTTATCCTCGTCACAAAATTTAAAAACACAACATGTTAGTGTGAACTGAAAAACTGAACTCTTTATTCCCAAAACAACACTTATTGTTGAACAGAAAACAAATGTTAGAAACATACATATGAATAAATTAAGTTAAAATAAATAACAGCTGATCATCTGTTTACAAATCGATCGTTCACACATGATAACTGTTCACCTTAACGTCTTGACTGTAATACAACTCCATGCACAGCAAAAATTTATATGTCACAGTTGGTAACAGTTTTAACAAAATGTGCCAAAGTATTTTGAAACATTCAACTAGGGATAAACTAGGATAGGTTTTTTCAGTAGGAAACTAGAGTAATTTTATATTCTGGTTTTTAAGTGTGGTTGAATTATCCTAATGAGCCAAATATTAATGAGGCTAGTTCATTAGACTTAAAAATTATATTGAAATCTGCACCTTGTGTTGGTATGTGTTTTTATTCCTAAGTATTTAAAAAGGCGATGATAATTTTCTACTTTTTCGAAATATTTAAGCCACAATACTTTGTTCATAGTATACATGATGAAATCTTAACTATAAAATACTACAATACTTATGACATGGGTTATATGTAGACGTGACATATCATTGGTTTTATTTTTGTGGAATAAATTTTTTTATATCTAACTTTATTTAATTAATTATTTAAATCGCACTTTATTAATATTTAAATTGCATGTGATTTGAAACATTTGAAATTCAGTTAATTCAACTACTATTTCCTTTGTAGAATAAACATTTAATATTACCTGCTAGAATAATGAATATTTTAAAAATCCAAATTGTACTTATTCCCCTGTAAGAATATATTTGAACTTTGATATATTAACGTGTGATGATGATACATAATATATATTTTACAGTATACTATTTTTAGCCATTTTAGTTACATTTATTTGAAAAATAGTTATATTTTAAGGGTAAAACACTTGATATCGTACATATTTATAGATTTGAATTTCAAATTATTTCATAAAAGAGTAAAACATGTAGTTCAAACTGTAACTGTTTAAACCAACAAAGAATATTTAGACACACTCACTACTACAACGCCATATATGCTTATAACTATCCACTACAAGTCTTCCAGTCTGTTCAAGAAAAACTACTTACAGTCGAAGTTATTTTTTTAATTTTTTATTAAATAAAAAAAATTAATTTATCAACATATCCGTGCTATTTAAATCGCTAAATACACTAAAATAAAATTCCAATTTTATACATTTTTGAAAACTTACTAATCTTCAAAAATTCGACAATCTAACAGGCTATAAGTCTATTACACTTTATATTTTTATTTTTATTATTGGTTTTAATTAAAGTTCATAGGTAAACTGATAGTTTGATAAATTTACAGTTTTTTGTACATTTTGTCAGTACTATTGGTGTAATGTTGTAACCCAGCTACAACAGTGTTGTGAACATTGTAGGAGCTAGGTTTGTTCAGCCTGCTGAATACTGACACTGCGTACTCTTATTGGTCGCCATCGACGTGGACACTACTACGTATGTCTGAGTTGTAAGTGTAGGTTGGTAGTCCGGATTTAAATAGGTTTTGTTTCATAAACACGCATGGTAATGACAAATGCTTCTTTTAATAGTATGGATTTGTAATATGGAGATTAAAGGTATGTTCTTCTGTAGAAAAACCATGAAACTATTTAATATTCGTAAGTAACTGAGTTCTGTTAATGAGACCATAATTAACTGTATTCGAATTGATAACATTACCGAATTATATTCGAATTGATAACAATACCGAATTGTATTCGAATTGATAACATTACCGAATTGTATTCGAATTGATAACATTACCGAATTGTATTCTAATTGATAACATTACCTAATTGTATTCAAATTGTTTAAATTTACCTCACCAATAGTTATAAACTTATATTTTACCACTTTTTCAACAAAATATCGTATTTTTAGAAGCGTCTTGAAAGTGCATAACTACCCATTAATAAATATACAGTTAAACTATTAAATGTGTAAAAGAGATATATTTAATATCATTAGTATTATCATTATGTGATATGGTTAGAAATGTTAAGTCGGAAGTATTTTACCGTCTCAAATAAAATGTTTTTTCACGTTTGTTTGGTGCAAAATAAATGTAAACCTGCTAAGCCAGCCATATGTAAAACTAATGAGAACTACCAGTGAGGCTAACGATGAGTTGAGAGGGTTGTTGGTTTACACCTGGGATTGAGGGTACATTCATTCTCATGTTCTTAAGTTTATACATTTCATATCGTATACGTTTTTTCTGCAAAATTTCTCTCAAGTCCATATGTACACACATACATCACAAACAAAAAATTACAAAAATTATATTATTGAAACTGAATATTATGTCAAAATATGTCGAGGGTATGTATATAAATACATATATTTTTTAAATCAAAAGCACTTTATACTTAATACGTATAATTATATTTATAATCATTAAGTTTGTGTAAATATTCTTTTTGAAATCAGCTAAAACATAAATGAATGAAAAATCATTTCTACAGTTTAGTACCACTTATCACGGAGGAATATTTTCTAAGGTATGCCATTAATATTATTTTTGTATATTTCTTTGTTCAAGATTACGACAGTTAAATAAAACAAATAATTTCTAATAATTTGCATTTTGAGTCACTATCATAAGATCATAAAATTCGAATTTTACTAATAAATTTTAAAATTAGGTCATTTAATGAATTGTTGAACGTAAAAGGTAGACATTTTATTACTGTATAGCGAATGCTCGTAATAAAGTGAATTATTGTATGTAAAAAACAATTTTTCAAACGTAAAACATGACTGACCTAATTTGGGTATAATTAAAGGTAATACTAATAAACTAGAGAAAATATTTGAAAATAAATATATATTTAAGATTATATAATAAATTATAAGAATATCATAAAATAATATATCATTAAGTTGAACAAAAATAAAAACGTATGAAACCTGTTTTGTTGTAAATATATTTTAATGCATATAATTTTAGATAGTTTCTTCCTCTAAAGTTACTTTTACAAAGTGCATAAGTTGGAGAATTTATCAATATTTCAGATAAGTTTCAAACCAGACTCGTTGCTAAGCCGCTTACCTCTAACTGAGCCAGTTAAATTTACGGATCTGCCATCACCATAACTCTGGATTTTCTTCTTACAAGATGTACGGGCATCTATAGGTTAAGTTTAATATTTATTCTCTTAAAAATACGATTTAAGCTATTATAATACTTCAAATAACAAAATTCTTGTTGCTGTCAGCATGTTTAAACTAAAATAGTTTAATTGTTTAATAATAACATAAAGCTGTTGGATGTATAAACCAAAGTTCAACAAATTTACTTATTTTCATATCTCAAAACTCTATTTCATAACACCACCAAGACCCACCGTATGTTGCAGGGTGATGTCACAAAAAAAAAGAACGTCATACAACAAAGACTTAATACAATATCAGCTGATTGAAGTACTAAACCATTACTGCAGCCACAGAGATTAAATAAAAAGAGATCACTCCTTATATCCACAGTGAACGCCTCAGTGGCAGTTTTAAAAATATTAGAACTACTTTAATCTGTATAAATCTGTGTTATTAAATACAACGTTTGTCCATGAGAATTTGGGGAGAGTGAGGGAGGGACTGAAAAGGTGCTGGTCCAGTCATTCCCATGGCAAACTGGAGAGACTACTCATACTAAATTGACAAACATACAGGGTGAAAAAATATGGAAACACTCTCACAACTTTTGTATGACTTCATTGGTAAAAATAAAATCTTGTACATGGCCATGGTTACAAAGAACACACCTTTTGACGCGATTAGCGTTGATTCATCTTTTCAAAGGACGGCCCACGTGGAGTTGAATGAAAATATTTATTGTAAGCCTAGGTCGAGTTTGGTATCACATTAAAGGTCTAATTAATAGAAATTAATTGCCACAAACCGGACTTCGGAAGGTATATCCTTTACAGAGTAGCATTCATTTGAATTTCAAAGTAACTAATTTGAACAATATTATTTCTCCACTGTTTGACGGTTTCAAGTAAATTATTCTGATCAAAAATTGTTCTTTATGGAACAAATAAATCAAAAAATTAAATTATATATGGAAAAGTAAAGTTTTTGTAAAAGCGTTTTCATATTTTCTTCGCTTTCAAATATAAATTAATTTTTTCATAGATAATTAATTTTGTTTAGTTATTGTGTTCCACAAAGTATAATTTTTGATAATTATAATTTACTTCAACCCGTCAAATAGTGGAGAAATAATATTTTTTAAATTAGTTACTTTGAAATTCGAATTACCGCTACTCTGGAAAGGATAAACTTTCGAGGTCCAGTTTGCGGCAATTCATGTCTATTTAATAGTTCTTTAATTTGATACCAAAGTCAACCTAGGCTTACACATAAGATTTTCGTTTAACTCCACGTGGACCGTCTCCTAAACAGATGGAATGTCGCTAGTGGCGTCAACAAGAGTTTTCTTTGTAACCATGATCATGTACAAGATTTCACTTTTACCAGTGAAGTCTTAGAAAAGTTGTGAAAGCATTTCCATATTTTTCCACCCTGTATAGCAGACTATTGAAAGTGATATCTGTTTCTTTCTTCTCTATGCTATGGCGGATTTTGGTGAACCAAGTAAACCAATCTCAGGACAAAGAGACTCACAAAAAATCATCGTAGAAAAAGTCCTTCTGACATGGTTTACCAAAACTGCGTATTGTAACATTTACTCTATTTGTTATTATATGTTTATAAATTTGTTTCACGTGATATTATACTTTGTAAAATCTAACAACATGTATTATGTTGGTCGCTATGTAAATGATGACATTATTATTTTAATTTCAATGGAAAATTAAAATGTTTTAATTTATTATTATTGGCATCAATTTCTTTAAATATTTTTAATATTTAAGCTTTAACACTAAATCGCTTTCAAAATGGTAAAATTTTAAAAATAGTTTCTCATTTCATGCAATCTTACATTATTTAGTATGTGTATTTACTGTGGAAGTGAATTTTTAAAAATTGGTATGCATTTTGTATTTTTACCGATATTGATTTATGAAAGGTGCAATGAAATGCATTTTTATTGTTAATAAAATCCAGTTAATTGATTTTTTAACAATATAATGAATATAAGTCTTTTTAACAATCATCCTATACTAAAAGAATTGATGGTCTGAAAACTAAAGCACAATATTCAATTGAATAAAGCTCCAAACCCAATGATTTGATATATTTTCTAGAGATATTTTAGAGAATAATTAATTTCTTTGTTAACTGAATATTACTTTCATGATTTTTTAAAAACTGTTTTCAATTACTGAAAAATATTATAATCATCAATGGATCGTTTATTGACTTACGTTTTTTGCATACGAAAATTCATGTGGGTTTTTTGTATTATTTTTATTTATTTACTGGCAACACATTCTTGTTGGACTTCTCAACCTCATGACACCTGCCCACATTTATGCTCCATGCAGAAGTATTGCAATCAGGATGGATATGATGAGACGTCTTTTACTTATTCTAGGCCCACCCACGTTCCCCACCAGCCTGCTGATCAACCTTTTCTTTAACCATTAGGATGTGCTCCCAATATTGCAAGCGGCAATCGCGCATAACGCCCAGATACTTAACCGTGGCCCTTGTTTGGATCTAAACAGAACCCACAGTGATGGGAATAATTGCAGTAGCTATCCTTTGTCGGGCGAGTACGATGATCTCAGATGATTGAGTGTCCCTTTCTAAAGACATAATGCTGGAGGGACAGCAAAGAGCTTTCCCGCCGTGTCAAACTTCCAAAGCGAGCCTGTACGACGACGGGGAGTTCGAGTCACCTTTGCCCTTGCCAGTCAACACCAGCCGTGATGTGTTCCAGTAAGAAGGGAACACGCTCACTACCAACCATGTGTTCAGCATCTGTAGCAGCTGCTGCGGGTGACAGCCTACAACGAATTTCAGTATCATTGCAGGGATGCCATCAAGCACTGGAGCTCTGTTGTTCTTCATGATGGATATTGCTACCACGAGCTCCTGTTCCGCAAATTCCGGAACTCTTGTAACCGGCCTCGCTACCACCTACTCTCTTTTCACCCAATGAGTTGGAAATAGAGGGTGAAAAATTGTTTATGTTCTAGCCACCAAAACCGTACTATTTCTCCCCATCTAACCGAACTCTCTAACTACCAGTTTTTACCCTTTCCCCAAAAAGTCGTGGTCTCCATCCTGACAAAGCTACGCTCCTTCATCATGTGGTTTTGTACTCTGCTTACCTTGCCGGCGTATTAAATATCATTGATTGAATGTAAAAACACTGATATATAATTGATTGTTTTGAATTTTTATCTTGTGTTTACCAAGAGTATAACCCAGTTGATTAATCTGCACTCAACTCACTAATTTGGAAACATTAAATCAAATCAAATCGTTTATTGTTCATTGACATTTAACAATATTTGGAACATAGTCAATCAGTGTTTATATAAGGTCTAAAAAGATAAAAATACAATTATACATATATATAAGAACATCATTAAATATAACAGTCATACAAATCATAGAAAATTATTGATTGCTGAAAAACTCGTCTATTGCATAATATGCCTTGTCTAAATCTCTTTCTCTAAACCCTCTCACTATCACTTTTTCTAATATTATCCGGGAGACTGCCAAATATGACCAGGCCAAGATATGCAGATGATTTCTGAAAAATGGCTTTATGATGAAGAGGTATGATAAAACTATTTTTATTTCTTGTTTTGTAGGGATGACTATGGGTAGGGAAAAGATGTTGATTTTTGTAAACAAACAAAGCATAAGTGTAAATGAATAAGGATGGAAGGGTTAAAATAGACGGATCACGGAACACCTCCTAACTGCCCATTTTTGAAGCTTGAAAACTCTATTAAATGATGTGACTGGGGCCGTCCCCCAGAACATGATTCCATATGACAAAACAGAAACAAAGTAACCAAAATATATGACCTTTAAAAAAGATGTGTTGAGGAAACCAGAGAGATATCTAAGTGAAAACAAACAAGAGCTCATCCTAGAGCATACATTTGAAATCTGTGTCCCACTTTAGGTTTGAATCGAAATAAATGCCCAAAAATTGAACAGAACCTTCATAAAAATCGTCAGTAAAGTCTCCATGGAAGGAAAGTTTTAGAATTTGTGTTTTTTCTTTATTCATAGATATATAGTTTTGTGAAAACGGGATTCATTATTATCCCTTGTATTGTTGATAGGTTCACTAAAGATATTAAATAAATAAAATTAGAATAAATAAACAAATCGGAAATAGAACTGATTTTATAAGAAACAAAAAGTACGAGATTTTATTGTACTTTGGAAATATAATGAGGATGCCTGACAAAATACTCACTAACTATACAAATTATAACAAAATTGAGCAAAATAAAGACAACATCAAATTGGCTAACAGAGCTACAGGAGAGCATGAAAGAACTTATTTTAACTAATGACGACCTAATTATTAATAAAAAAAAAACAAAAAACACACAAAAAATAGTACGAAAATATATCCTAATAAGATTCAGAACCAAAATAGATTAAATAGCCACAGCAGTGAGGGTATTTTCAGGAGCAGGGCTGCAACAGATTCCCCAGAGAATGTGTGAATATTTGGAAAAGGTAGTCAAATAACACTAAATACAATACATATGACTGAAGTTATCCTATGATGGTATTTAAAGAAACGAAATTGAAGTAAAGAAACAAATTTATTTGTGTTGACAAAAATATAGAGATTATTTGATGGTAAATGCTGACAAGTAAACAAATATTATAGAAACACTAATGTACGATAATGTGGTAAGGAACAACAAACACCATTAATATATTCCATATATGTAAGCTGTCTGGAAAAAGATTTTCTCCTTTTACTACGTACAAATTTCATAACAATAAATATTTTTTCTGTCCAAAATAAACTCTTTTATATTTTCGTTATAAAATATATTACGATGTTAAAAACCTAAAATGAGTATTATGATTAAAACAACCCTTAAACTAACCCTTACATGTTCCTATAACAAAGTATAACTGGAATGCTGTAAAGTGAAGCCACATATAACCTAATTAGACCTTTAGGGGAGGGGGTGGGGAAGGCTAACGATGAGTTGAGTGATTTTGGTTTGCCCTAGGGAAAGAGGATTCAATGTTCCCAGAAGCCTCGAAGGCCTTTGCGAATTTTGTCTGCTTTATAAATAATAGATTATGTTCGCAATTAGTTCAAAGTACTCACAAACAAACAGGATGGAAGAAATAATTCTACAGTTTCCGTTAGTAAAAAAAAACTGGCCTACTTCATGAAATAATGGAATGAGGCTTATTTTATATAGCTTTATTTTATTTTCATTAATCCAACATTCAGTACAGTCCTCTTTTAGTTCTATAGTTTTTTTTTTCAATTTATTGATCAAGCATAAAAATAATCATGCTTTAGTATTTTAAAACGAAACACTACAAAAAGTTATTCGGTATATTTTTCTATTAAACCGAACCGTTATAATAATAATAAATTCTTCTTCGTTGACACTGAAAAGAACGATAAAAATAATTCTACGTAATAAACTTCAACAAGGCCTATTCAGTATTTTTCAATGAAATTAATTTACTTATATTTTAACTGTTAACATGTACTTAATACTTAAATGTTACAAAAACTGTGGTTATAATAGGGTTGTTTAATTATTTAGTAATAATAAATGCCAATTTCAAACCGTAAACTATCAGCAGAACATATAAAATATGGGTTACCATTGTTGAGATTAAGTTTAACTGTTCCGATTCTATTGGAAGGATATTACATAGGATTAGTTTTCTAGATCACTTTTGTAGACTTTATACTATTACATAATCATTTTAACATAATAACGATTTTTCTTAGAAGGTATTGTTGTATTTATTTGATTATCATTGCTGCATCAGGTACACAGGTTAGGTTAGGTAAGGTTAGGATTAGTTTAGGTAAGGTAAGGTAAGGTTAGGTTAGGTTAGGTTAGGTTAGATTAGGTTAGGTTAGGTTAGGTTAGGTAAGGTTAGGGTTAGGTTAGGTAAGGTAAGGTTAGGTTAGGTTAGGTTAGGTAAGGTGATAAATATTAAACCTTGTTTTCGTTTTAATATTATTTATTTTAGAGTAAGAATTACAAAAATATTTCGTGCTCTTAACTTTTCTTAATAACAACCGAACTGACAATTGTGTCTCTATGACAACATAAATAAAAACAAATAATGCAGATGGTGCCAAAGTGCTAAATTTTAATTAGTCACTTAACACGCCCTTCTCAAATTTTGCACTTTGACAAATTTTTAGTCCCATTGCATCAACAAGACGATAATGTGAAGGTCCTGGAAGTGGTTTCGTGAGAATGTCAGCAGGCATTATTTTAGATGGAACATGCCTCAATTTTATTTCGTTATTTCTCACCAATTGACGAACAAAATGGTATCTTGTAGCAATATGTTTAGTACGTGAGTGACAAGTAGCATTTTCTGCAATGTACTTTGCTCCACGGTTGTCAGTACCAAGATTTACCATTGACAAATCATTTGATTTTAATTCTAACATCAAATTTCTTAGGTATAGTGCTTCACGAGATGTTTCTGATAAAGCCACGTACTCTGATTCTGTTGATGATATTGCAACTGACTGCTGTTTCTTCGAACGCCATGATATTGCAGCTCCACTCAACATGAACACATATCCTGTATATGAAATTCGATCATTTTCATCATTTGCATGGTCAGCATCAGAAAATCCTTGGATTCCCAACTGATCTTTCTTGTACACTAATCCATAATTCTGGGTACCTTGTAAATAGCGCAATACACGTTTCGCTGCTGACCAATGAACTTCTTGGTACTTATCGTTAAATTGTGACAGTCTATTGACAGTGAACGTGATATCTGGGCGAGTAGCAATTGCCAAGTACATTAATGATCCAATTAACTGTCGAAATGGCTTTTCTTCATCTTTTCTTCGATGCTGATTTCCTTCTGGTAACTTAGCTTGAGATTCACTAGGAGTTCGTACTGGGTTGCATTCTTCCATGTAAAATCTTTTTAAAAGATCTTTTACATATTTTTGTTGATTTAACTCAATATTTCCATCAACTTGATTAATTTCAATTACCAGACAATGTCGTGCTAAACCCAGATCTTTTATTTCAAATCTCTTTGCAAGTCCAGCTTTAATTCTTTCAATATCTGTCTTATTTCTTGATATATATAAAATATCATCAACGTATCCAACCAAAATTGTATATTGATCCTCACTCATATTGTAGTAAAAACATGTGTCACTAGCTGCTGAAGTTAATCCAAGGTTTTCTAATTCTTCATTCAATATTTTATTCCATTGACGACCAGCTTGCCGCAGACCATATAATGCCTTTTTCAATTTACAAACTTTGTTATCTTGTGATAATTTTTGGAGCATCTCGTAAGCAATTTTTCCTAAATTACTGTTTTGACCATCCTTTTCAATAATTTCTTTTAATGCTTCTTTAATAAATTCTGGCAGTTCCATAAATATTTCTTCTTCTAAAAATCCATTTAAATAAGCTGCTACAACATCTATTTGATAAACTGGTAAACCTTCACGTACAGCTAATGCCATCAAAAGTCTGATAGAATCCAACCTAGCTACAGGTGCAAAAGTATCAGTGAAATCTATTCCTTGTCGTTGTGTAAACCCTCGAGCAACAACTCGAGCTTTTCTTCTTTCAAGTGTTCCATCTGGCTTAAATTTGTTTCGAAGTACAATTTTACAAGTAATAACAGCTCTGTCTTTTGGGCGATCAACTATTTCCCACGTGTTATTTTTAATTAAACCACGAATTTCTTCAGTAATTGCTTTCATCCACTCAAGTGCTTTATCTCCAGCCATCGCTTCTTTCAAGGTTATATCAATAAGATTTGCTTCTTCAATTATTTCTTCTTCATGTTCTGTTGCATCAACAAATATTTCATCATCACTTGGTTCTTCTTGCATTTCGATATCTTCATTATCATTATGTTCCTCTTGGTCTTCGTTTATATTTGCTGCTTGTCCAGTGTTATAAATTTTTCTTGGTCTTCCTCTTCTACCTGTTTTCTCTATCCGTGGTCTTCCCGGTTTTCGACGTGAAATACGATTTGGTGTACAAATTTCTTCATTAATTTCATCATTTTCAATTTGAATTGGCATATGAACACATTCAATATTTTCTTCATTTTTATCGAAAATTTTATCTTCTTTTACTTCATTTAAAAATTGATCTTCAAGAATTTGTACATCTCTAGCAACTACAACCTTTCTTTCAATTGGAATCCATACTCGATAACCTTTTGATTCTTCTGAATAACCGACTAAAATACCTTCTTTTGAACGCGGATCAAACTTTGATTTCCCTAATTGTTTTTCTAAAACAAATGATTTTGCTCCAAAAACTTTTAGATTACTTAAATCAGGTATTACTTTATTCCAAACTTCAAATGGAGAATGATTATCCAAACTAGATGTTGGACATCTGTTTCTTAGATAATTAGAAGTAGCTACTGCCTCAGCCCAAAATCCATGACTCAATCCAGATTGAATTAAAAGACATCGCGCCATTTCAATTAATGTCCTGTTTTTCCGCTCTGCCACTCCGTTTTGCTGTGGTGTATGGGGAACAGTTAGACGTCTGGAAATACCATTCTTCTTTAGGAATTCATCAAACTCTTTATTACAATATTCTGTTCCATTATCGGACATCAAACATTTAATCTTACAATTTGTCTGAGTTTCAACATGTGCTTTATATTCTTTAAAAGCTTGAAGAACATCACTTTTAAGACATCACACCATCGTGTACTGTCATCGATAAATGTTACGAAATATCAAGCATGTCCTAATGATTCTACTCTTGACGGTCCTCAAACGTCAGTGTGTATTAGTTCTAATTTCGCTGTACATCGTTCAGACTTCTTAGGAAATGGTAATACAGTCATTTTTCCTTTTAAACATATGTCACATGCCTCCAATTTCTTTTCTTCATTTATCTTCATACCACTAGCTAATTCTTTTCTTGAAATTTCTAACAGATCTTCTTTATTTAAATGTCCCAGACGATGATGCCATAACTTCAAACTTACTGAATTATTATTTATTGCCGCATTTGCTTGCTCTTCACTGCCACAAACATAATATAAATTTCCAACTCTTTGTGCTAACAGTTTTATTTCACCATCTTTTCCAAAAATAGTTGCCCCAGTTTTAGAAAAACTGACAGTATTCCCATGATCCGTAATTCTCGCAACAGATAACAAATTAGTTCTTAATTCTTTTACCAATAACGTATCATTAAGTTTTACCGGCCTATTTGATTTTCCATCTGTAGTAAAAACACGAGCAGTTCCTTTTGCTACAATTTCAGTTTGTGCATCGCTGGCCAACAAAACATTTCCATTTGTTGACGTCATATTAATGAATGCTGCTTCATTATTACACATATGAGATGTACAGCCACTATCTAAACACCATCGACTATCACTTGATACCTGCTTCGTATGAAGAGCCTCTTCCGTTACTTGAAACGCATCTTCGACTTGAGCTTCAACTTTTGATGAATATTCTTGCTTTTCATCATTTGCTCTGTCTGGACAATCAGCTGCTTTGTGCCCAATTTTATTACAGATGAAACAATTATACTTAAATGGCTTGTTTAAATTACCATCGTTTCTGCGTTGCCCTCCTTGATATCCACTTCTTTGATATCCACCTCTCTGATATCCATTTCCTTGATTTTTACTACCTTGAGGTCCACTACTTTGAGACGGTTTAAAATTTTTAAAGTTTTGCTTGACCCACATAACCTCTGAACTATCCATGTCACGTTGACTTTGAGCATCATACTTTTCAATAACCTTTTCTCTAAGTATATCTGGTTTAGGCAATTCATTTTGAGACTCCATAGCACATCTGAACATTTCAAAACTTGAGGGCAATGCATTAAGAAGTAATGTTGACTGTAAATCATCATGCATTTCGACTCCCATAGCTGACAGCTTAGATATTATGTCAAAAAATTCCATCAGTTGAGTATGAAAATCACCGTTGTCTATTATCTTGTAAGATGTCACACGTTTGAGTAAACTTGCTCGTTTTACCGGTCCCGTAGATGCATATTCTGATTTTAACTTGTCCCAAATTTGTTTTGAAGTATTTAAACCTTTTACCATTCGTAATAAACTTGGATCAATAGCAATTATTAAATCTGACTTAGCTTTAGCATCTTCTTCTTCCCACCTTTCAACTTTTTGAGCCGATGCAGCATCATCTTCAACCAATGCGGGTTTTGGTTTCTTGCCATTTACATACATCCATGTACTGTTTTTTACCATTACAGCTTCAATTTGCATAGCCCACGTATCATAATTTCCTTTTGTAAGAGGCTTAATTGTACTTGACGATAACGACATTTTTTTTTTACTTTTTACTCTTATTAACAGCGATCTGGGCCCATAACCTGATAAATATTAAACCTTGTTTTCGTTTTAATATTATTTATTTTAGAGTAAGAATTACAAAAATATGTCGTGCTCTTAACTTTTCTTAATAACAACTGAACTGACAATTGTGTCTCTATGACAACATAAATAAAAACAAATAATGCAGATGGTGCCAAAGTGCTAAATTTTAATTAGTCACTTAACATAAGGTAAGGTTAGGTTAGGTTAGGTTAGGTTAGGTTAGATTAGGTTAGGTTAGGTTAGGTAAGGTTAGGGTTAGGTTAGGTTAGGTTAGACTTACCATTAATTTCCTCTTCTTTTATGTAGTCAGTTACATATTTATCTATTAAGCCAGTTGTATTATTTCTGAAAATAATCTTTAATGTCATGTATTATTTTTCTTCCTTGCCCTGGAAAATAAAGAGAGGTGTTATACCAAATGATTTGATGGATGCGTTAATTGTACATGAAGAGGATAGGTATGTAATTAGAGTCTGTACATATCGTATCTGTTACCAAGTGCACTGTAGATGACCAAATTGATGGACCACGCTGTCCCGTTCTGACCATAAATTGAGATATATCACAGTTGGATTGTGCTACCAATGATGGATCAGGATTGATGACAAAATATTGTTTCTGCAACCCTTTGAAACGAGGTTACGAAATAAGATAAATGGATTTGAACCTTTCCCAAACAAACTTTATATTTAGTTCACATGTCTCAGTTACAATGAAACTAATTATATTTTGATAAAAAATTTACCAGAATCTACTACACCACATTATGAATAGCATTTTTGTTATTATTAATTTATTCAAACAGTATATAACACTACCACAAGTACGATCTAGATTAATTTGTAATAACTTTCGTAAGTTGAAGTTAAAAAAAATCAATATCACCTTAATATACAAATAATAATAAACATGATATATACGGAAGAAATAATGATAATAACTAACAATCTATAACTACAGTTACACGATCTAAAACTATTCGTGCCAGCGTGGTGGCTCAGTGGCTAAGGTTTCGAACTGCGGAGGGCAGGCTCCAAGGTTCGAATCCCCACTGAGCCAACAGTCGGTACTTTACTCGTTGAGTAAAGTTCATGCACAGTCTTGCAATACCATGTGAACTGGTGAGTGAAGTTAATATAAAAAAACACACACATAGTTAAAAATAAATAAACCAGAGAATCAGTAATAACATAAAAGAGATAAGATAAATAAGTAATAACATAAATAAGAGATAAAGATTCTAAAATAAGATCAACATTTACAAATAACTTTTTATTTATTGTTGTTGTTATTATATTGAGACCCATTCCCCCCACCAAAACTGGAAAGCGTGCCAACTGGGGGATGGCTCAAAACAAGTCAAGCGATGGGATCACGGGTGGCAGTTGGAGGGTCAAATTAAAACTCGGCAGCTGAGCAAAACTAATTTTATTTCAAGAGAGAACAAAATATTAAACAATCAAAAAAACGACAGAAGGCCACAATATTAATAGGCAGAAGGCCCCAATATCAATTCTCACTTAAATAAATAACAAGAAACACTAAAATTAACAAGATAATACAAAAGCTACAAAAACAACAAACTCTACAAATACCAAAATTAACAATTACCAACTACCTGGCCTATCTGCAGCAAAGCCTGAGACACCCAAAACGTAAGACAATTAAAGAACAAATTAAGTGAAAATTTATAAAAATTTTGGTAACACCAAATAACCCGGCAATTTAGCCCAAATCCCATGATTCCACCGAGGCCAGGGAGTAAGCTGGAATCCCTGGGCAGCTCCGAACAGGAAGTTAAGTCAAAGAACAATAATCCCCTTTTGTTGAAAGTGTAAAAATTAAACAATTTAAAAAATATATAATCCGGTACCGTTCTAGTAAAAAGTCACTTCAAGACATCCATAATACAATTAACAAAAAAAATATAAATAACAATCACTAGGCCTAAACATATAAATAAATAACATAACTTAACCATAGGGACCTAACAAATATAAAATCTAAGAAATATAACAACAAATAAAACTAACTAAAATAAATAACAATAAATATTAACATAAGTTTTTTCTTTTTTTCTTAAATTTCAAATATATATATAGCAATGTCCCCATGGCTGTTTCATAAATCACTGTGCAGTCTTTAGGCCTATGCCTCAATAAATAGTTATGCTCCTTTTTTTTCTTTTTCTTTTCTTTATGTATATAAATTATCACCCCCAGCTCAGCCGCCGGGAAACAAAAATGGAACGCACTGACCTGAGGACAGAAGAACAACACCCAGATGTAGGAATGGCAGCGTAGTCGAGACATAGGCTCTATGACATGGTCCTCAGGCCAGGCTGGCAGTGTAGATGGTCGACCTTCCCCGGACGGCAGGCTGAGGGAAAACGTCCCACTCAAGAACCCTGGAGTTTAAGGAGTCTCTAGCCGGACATGTTTAGACGATCGGCCGCAGAGAAACCAGTAGAATGACGGCCAACCTGACAGACAAGAGCTGGAACACGGAACGAACGAGTCCGAGCCAACGGCTACCAAAGTAAGCAAATCGCCGGGCACGAGCGGTCTCAGGCAGCCCGGCAGACCACGACGAAAATAACGAAACGTACCGGTCAAACGACCCGGTACAATATCAATAAATAAGTATTGCAAATACAATAAGTAGAAAAATAATAATTAATAACAAAACACAAGCAATCAATGAAGAAAAAAATGTGCAAATAGGTAACAATACTTAAGCTAGAAAATGTTCAAAATTTACAAGAGGTTCAACATTTACATCTTTTATTTTTAATTAAGTAAAATTTTCTCTGGGAAAAAATATTTAACGAGTAATTCATATATGTCTGTGTGAAAAAGTATTTGATTGAAATAGTACTATGTTTCACCATAAATTTTTGGCACAGAGAAATATATGAACCACATGCAATTATTTTACGAAAAAATAGGCCTATTCATTTTTAAATGCTTACTTTTGCATATAATATAGTACATTTTAGGTGTAAAAATGTCATCTCAGTTTCTATGAACTCAAAGAAAATAATTGTATGCTTGAAAGTTAAGACCACAAAAGTTCTCAGACAGAAAAGATGTTCTAAATTCAGAAAAGTCTCAATACTGTATCAGCTACAACACATTTGTAGCTAGGCTGCTCACCTCCACCTAAGCCGGCTAAATTTAGAGCTGCCACTTTGCTTTGAGTCAGCTTTCTTTCCACATTCAAAGTATATCTTCATTCTGTGCTCCAATACACTGTGTGATTTTAGAAATTATCAAATAAATTACAAATGTAGGCATATCCTGCTACTTATATATTTTTCAACATTATGTTTTATGTCCTATATTTTTTATTTATATTGTAACTACATTGTATGCACTAAGTTTGTTATTCAATATTTGAAGTTCATAAAAAACGCCTTTAAGTTAGTCTTTAAGTCAAATAATTCGAACATATAGTGATAGTTTTCTACATTTAATACAGACGTAACAAGGATTTTATTAAAAATACATCATAGTAGATAATTTAAAGTCATTAGGAAGTATGAAGTATTATGAACTTTCCCTACATTAAATTAGACCGAGTCGTCTGTTCCTCGTCCAACAGAGACATCCAAGTTGATGGAATAATTTTTCACTACAAGAAATATTAATTAAATATTTTAAAGAATTAGACATCCCTTGTAATATTTTATGGCAAAGTCATTTTGGTTTGGTATTATTGAAGCATTTCAAACAGTAAATGACAATTCACACTAAATGTGGTTTTCGAGAATATTATTTGTATATTATGCTTATTTTAGTTTTAATATTACAATTTATGTAAAAACCAAAACACAAACTCCAACCACAGCTCTTTTGAGTTGATAATTTTTCCTATAATATTGTTGTATTATTGCCTTTTGTTACTGACTTCGTTAAATACTACGTGGCGAGCTTTAAACCAACAGTTCATAGACAAACTTCAACAAACAATTCATAGTTAACTATTGTGTATGAGATAACCTTATTACATCATGTGTGTTAAACTAAATAAACTTAGCAACTCAAACAAAACTTTAAACGTGATCGTAGCTAGAGAAGGACTTCCTGTATTACATCCTGTTAGATCTGTTGTCGTTAGCAAGTAGTTTGTTCCGGTTGGAATGTGGTAGTTGCGGTCAAATGAACAAGTTTGTACAAACTAATAACTAACAGTTTCGGTAACGACCGCGTCAAGGTGTTATTTACAGCATGGGCGAAACATTTTTTTAATGTAAATACTGTAAATAACAACTTGACGCGGTCGTTACCGAAACTGTTAGTTATTAGTAATGACTTCGGCCGCTTAAGCGTACGTAATAAGGTAAGTATGAATAAAGTTTAAACTAGCCAAGGTGAGCCACGATTATAGTTAGATGCAATATGTGATAACTTACTCAAAAATATAACGATAAATGTAGTAGTTTTGCCATATATTCTAACGACTATATAGTAAGATTGTATTCTTAAATATACTATCACTGATTAAACCAGTGACAATATATTATCACAGGAGTTCTTAATACTGTTTCAATTTGACATAAATACGTATTTATAACGACTGATGTGTGTAAATTGTGAAAATTAAATAAATAACCCTTTAATTTGAACTGTATGGGTTGGATTAACTTCAAATATTAAGCAGAAAATCCTTTCAGTTTTGGTTTGAACAGATTTTATAATATACTAGCTGAACCCGGCGGACGTTGTCTCGCCTTTCATTTTTCATTGACATACCAAAATAAAGCAATAAAAAGAATTATAGAAAAAAAACATTATTTATTAAATGAGTGCAAGAGGGTAAACAATATTTTTGGTCTTCTTATTTGGTGTATAAATGTAAAGGTTATTTGGTGAGCCTACTCTCGAGCAAGCGAATACAGATCACCTGATCAAGTAAAAGTAGTGTGTGCTACACTCTCAAGGTGAAATGTAGAACTACAATAAATCAAAACATATACAGTACTGTTGTTGTGAGAACTTCAATCTGCTTATGGCATGTGAAACTACATTAAACCACACAGTCATATGTTTTTTGTAAACAATTCAGATTCTCCATTTGAATAACATGGGATCTTTAGGAGCCCGTGGGGCGGGACCCTGTGGACGGATCTGCATCAAACTTCACAGAAACCATCTCGGGAGTATACAGGACAACATTCTAAAGTTTCATGGCGATCGGTTGGATGGTTTGGCAGCGCATAAACTTCAAACATATATATATATATATATATATATATATATATATATATATATATATATATATATATATATATATATATACAAACATCCTCTTTTATAAATATAGATTCAGATTCTCCATTTGAATAACATGGGATATTTAGGAGCCTGTGGGGCGGGACCCTGTGGACGGATCTGCATCAACCTTCACAGAAACCATCTCGAGAGTATACAGGACAACATCCTAAAGTTTCATGGCGATCGGTTGGATGGTTTGGCAGCGCATAAACTTCAAACATATATATATATATATATATATATATATATATATATATATATATACACAAACATCCTCTTTTATAAATATAGAAACGTATAGTTAAATAGTTAAGCTAAGTTTTGAACATTCGGAGAGGTTTAACACTGATCTACCAGAGACATGAAGACGTCAGTAGGACCGAACTGCACTATTGATCTGTGACAGATTCGGATGCAACAATCATTTTCATTAACTATAAAATCATATTTCACATAGTTTAGTAAGAAAATGTAGGAGTGTAGGACAGAAAACTGTATTTTTCTTAAACCATTTCTATATTACTGAAGAATCTGAGCATCAGGGAATATTTTAATTAATGAGTCTTGAAAGCATTTGTGAAAAGAGAAATGATAGTGTAATATACAATTTGGTAATTTTTAAAAAATATACATAATACATTTACTAAACAGATTATGTAAAAAAGTTTAAAATTATTATTTATTTAAGTATTTCATTCATTCATATTTATAAAAAAAATTAATTTATTCATATTTATAATAAATATTCATTAGTACAAAATGATTCTTTTTCAGTACACTATCGGAATTGCTAGTACAAAGATAATATTAGATACAAAATTATCTTAGAATTTTAGTAATTAAGCATTTTAATTTATTATAGAGACCAAATACCATTAGCTCAAGGGATGGTTTTTAAGGGGATGGTTGAGCTAAAATACTTACCTAATAGGAATCTGAACCACGTAGTATTTGTATAATGTTTCTTCTAATGAACAAGCCTGACACTCATCCCCGTTTCTTTTTCAACACCCGACTCCTGTCTACGACCCACATGGACATTCCAGACCTATCCAATAATGCACTTTATTGATGGCAACCATTGAGTAAACATCTTGTCGTTGTGAGGACTGAGACAAGAATCTATCGCCTACAATCTCCACAACACCAAATGGTTTCAGCACTACGCAATAGCTGTCTCTTAACATCATAAGACTGTCGCGGTACGGTAATTTATGGAAAATGTCATATTAGCATATAATTGCATTTAATTAGTTCTGTATTAAGATGTTGGTCACAAAATTATGATTTTAAACTAGTAAGTCATTACTTTTAAGTGTAAGATTTTCCATCCCAGTATTAGATCAAGTAATACTGAAACGTCTCACCATTAATTTATAATATAGTAACAAAATATAAATGGCTTGACTACATTTAACAATGAACATTTCACAGCTGGTAATGATAGTTTCCATCCTGGCCACCTATGTCTTTGACTGGACAATAAATTCACCAAAGATTGCTGCTTTTCCCGCCCGTTAAATATATTTAACACTGTTTCATGTTATTCACATATTATATTTGTTTAAGCAGTAAGTATACTTGAATGAAACAAGAGTAGTTTTTTCAGTAATTACGTTATATTAAAATAAATCACTACCAAAACTTTTTACCGTTTATTAGACATTTGTTAACATTGGAATTATTTCAGTTATTTATAATTAAAACAACTGTTTCACAAGCAATATTTTTTCTGATAATAATGTTAAGTATTGTGTTATTTTTATAATAATTACATTAAAATGTAATGGTAGAAATTATACTCACATTTTTCCAATACAAATTTATCTTTTGGAAAAATTTTAGTATAAGTTCTACCATTACATTTAATAATGCAATAAGTGAGTTCTCTTGAATATAATTACAATAAACTTTACTGTTTAGTATTGCCTTTTGATAGTTATCAATAATGTACAGCTATACAAAAGCCTATACGTAGAGAACATTAGATTGGAAACAAGCATTAGAATTAAAGGTTAGATCTGGAATCAGTTGTGGAAACAAAGTTTACATAGTTCTATATGTACAATGTAAAGCACCTTGTAAATTAACAATGGAGTGGCCGTAAATAACGGGCTAAGGCGCTGGCTTGCCACGCTGGCGGTCCGGGTTCGATCCCCGATGTGACCACTAATAGATTTTGCCCTGCCGCTCCCGTGGTTCGGAAGTCACGTAAAGCCGTTGTTCCCCAGGTTAAGTGTTAAAAAGGGCTCCTTAGCCCTAACATTGCCTGGTAAAATAAGACAATCTTTAACTTTAAACTTTAACTTTAAATTACAGCTATTTAACGTCATATACTCGTCACTGCAGACGAGAACTTATCAGATGGAGCCCTAATTTACATTCATTATTAAGACTTCGATCCTAGATATATGGCGAATATGATAGGAGAACGAGTGTAGTCATTGTTACTAACTAAGATCGATAGGTCCTTACACAGAGCTACTTATTAATAGCCCATCAGCCATGACAACTAAGGGAACTACATTAGAATCCGAATCACGTAGTATTTGTCTGATTTTCAGCTAACTGATAATCCTGATACTCAGTTCTATCCCCTCACAACATCCGGACCCTGACTACCACCCAACATGGACTTCTTTAGTAGTGTTATGTCAGTATTAAGAGGTCCTAGCATGGAACCTATCGCGTACAATCTCCACATCACATATAAGCTCTCCAAACTGGTTCAGGGTTGTTTAACTTAAAAATACAATAAAAGAACTTTGGAAATAAGAGATGAACCTTCTTCAGATCGTAAAGATCTTTACTCAAGTTGTTTATCTTTGTTAAGACTCGAGACAGCAGAAAAGAAGCTCCCTTACTCTGCGTCCCATTTTTTTTTTTTTTTTTTTTTTTTTTTTTTTTTTTTTTTTTTTTTTTTTTTTGAGAACTCTCAATAGATCTGTGGTCTTCCAATTTGAGAAATTATCGTAAAATCAAACTTAAAGAATTGATTCCAAAAATCGATGTTAACTCAGGGATCATAATAATGGTAAGTGGGTGACCGTGGGCACCGTACTGTCAATATTTTACACAGTTATGTTTAGGAATAGCCTGTATTAGATGTTTTACGATATTAGTTACTTTCGTATTAGTTACAGAAAAATATTAGTTGAAAATATCTAATATTATTAATATTTTCCCGCATACCAAACTGATTCAATGAGGTCAGAGCAACAGTAATATCAATTTTTTCTAGTCGTGATGTACTTGTAATGTTATTAATGTTTAAATAGTAATTAATAGTTGAATATTAGGTAATATTTCTGAAATATATCAATAGCAGGTTATAGCATACAGTAATAAACACAATTTGTTGAAGTATAAAAATAGTTCACTTATAATTAGGTTTATTAACATTTAACTTAGTACAATTACAGTAATGCCACATAAAAAAAGTAAAACCACAAACAATTAGACTTTGTTTAATGTAAATATTGTTTTATTTAATGCTTGTATAGCCATGTCAACAGTCAATGCCATAACAATGCGTTTTGATGTAACTAATATAACTGTAAAAATTAATTTCTGTTTGCATTTACACTAATATTAATAATTCAGGAACAGCAAAGGGCAATATTTCTTATACCGACATTGCTCTAGAAGACCAGCCAGCAGTCAACACCAGAGAATCATATCAGTAATACATAAGTAATAATATTAGTTTGGGTCACACATTAGTTACTTTGCGTTTAGTTACTTTTCTGTTTCCAATACGAAAAAGCTAATACTAATATATTCAGCTATCCATAGTTATGGCGCGTGTGTTCAAGTTTGCCAACGGTGTGTCTGAAATTAGTTCACGTAGGAATGGATTACTTTTACAGTAATTAAAATTCATACTTCACTCCTTGAATGATAATACACATGCGTACATATATACTTTTGACTATGGACTATTGGTCCAAGACTACTTATGAAAAACGTTAGTGACTAATAAAATATTATTAACTTATTGTGCCATTTCCATTACAACTCATATGTCATCGTAACTCAGAAGTCATCACAATTCATATGTCGTCATCGCAACACATTTGTCAACGTAACTCTTAAGTCATAGCAACTTATATGTCTTCGCAAATCATATGTCATCGTAACTCAGAAGTCATCGCAACTCATATTTTACCACCACTCATATGTCCATCGGAAATCATGTATCATCACAACTCAGAAGTCATCGCAACTCATATTTTACCGCCACTCATATGTCCATCGGAAATCATGTATCATCACAACTCAGAAGTCATCGAAACTCATATTTTACCGCCACTCATATGTCCATCGGAAATCATATGTCATCGCGACCTATGAGTCAAAGCACCTCTTATTTCATCACAAATCATAAGCCATCGTAACTCATATGTTATCACAGCTCATATGTCATTGAAACCTACATATATGTCCATCGTAACTTATGTGCCATCGCAACTCATATGTTCATCGTAACGCATGTGTCATTGCAACTTATATGTCATTGTAACCTATATGTCCATCGTAACTCATGTGCGATCGCAACTCATATGTTATTGCAATTCATATGTCATTACAACTTATATGTCATTGCAACTTATATGTCATTGCAACTCATATGTCCATCGTAACTCATGTGTCATTGCAACTTATATGTCATTGCAACCTGTATGTCCATCGTAACTCATGTGCCATCGCAACTCATATGTTATTGCAACTCACATGTCCATCGTAACTCATATGTCCATCGTAACTCATGTGTCATTGCAACTTATATGTCATTGCAACCTATATGTCCATCGTAACTCATATGTGATTGCAACTCATATGTTATCGCACCTCTCCTTACAGTTATTACGATACATAATTGTTATAAAATATGTATTAATTGTTTCCTTTAATATACTCAAAAGTAACCATAGTCCCTAACTGGCCTATACGGTATCAACCCTAATTATATCAAATTCAGACAGTAAATGTGAAACATAAACGTAGAACTATGAACAGTGGATCTGTGCTAAATGACTTATGCTATGAAACTCTTTATGTACACCGTTAACGGGCGGACGGTGTTTCCCATTTGTTTATACGAGGATAAATATGTCCTTTCTACATGAATCACATATTTGTTTCTGCTCTGTTCAGCAAACAGATTGTATTTTACGAGACACATCCATGGTCTTAACATGCAATACACTATATTATTTTTCATGTAACTTCATTATTACAATAGCATTTAAGGTATATAGAATCCACATGAAAAAAATCAACCTGGTTTAAATCGTTTTAAACCATACAAATTATGTTCAATATGTGCCAATTTTATTTATAGAAACATTCCGGCCGATAAGGGACATCCATGTACCGAGAAATGTTTACAAAATGTTAATTTCAGGCCTAAACGTGTTAAGAATTGCAATTAAGTTTTTTAATATAATGCATTTTATTGATTTAAAAAAAGTGAACAAAATTATGACAGTAGGGAAAAATTAAAACTATAAAAAAAATTATCATGATAATAATAATATGGATCGTGCTATTCAATAAACGATAACTTTCTGCTGAATCATTTATCTTCCATCATTCCTTGGAGGGGGGGGGACATAGGGGTTTTATAAAACATTACACGTAACGCGCTTAGTAACCAGGGACTACAATCCTCTTCAGCTTTTCTATCCTTTTTTCTTTCGGCATCAGCTGTTTTTTCCTCGGCATTCCTCCCCTCCTCTGCTCCTGGGAATTCTATCTCAAATCTTGTTTTTCTATTTTGTCTTGGACTTTGTGCAGTGTGTCCAGTCACAGAGAATAAAGAAGCAGAGGTGGTAGATTATAGTGGGCTGAATTGTTGTCGATATATAGAACTTGAATTGTTGAGTAGCTCATTACCTTTGACAGCTCCACCCTATTTTACCCTCAAAACCCTGAATGTTAAACGTAGTATTTATTAGTAAACACTTACATTAATGTTAACTCCCTCTGAGACGTTCGTCGCTAAAATAATAATGCGATCTCTGTTTCTTTCTTCTGTGTGGTCCTACTCATGCATATAGTAATGAATAATTTAATGTAATATTTTATTAGGATTGACTCCTAGACTAAATTATTAATCATTCACATGTTTTCAAAAGCAAAATAACAGTTGATCTAGTAAAATTCCATGACTGTTAAATGGAATAGTTAATATAAATTTTACAGTAAATTTATAAAGACACCTTAAAAATAATTTATGATTAAACTTTTAAGGAACATAATGATTATAAGGCTTGTTAATAACAAGTAGTCCTTTCGATAAACAGATGAAAAAAATTATTTTAAATTTATCGTACTAATTAATTGTGTTCTGCAATGAAGAATTCTTTCCTTCAACCCGGAATAAAACTAATTTTAGACTAATTCTAATTAAACTAATTCTAAAGGACTTGGTAACTAAAGGTATTTAATAAGTTACTGATACCTTTACCCTTTTGAAAGGCAATAAACCAAATAATTTTATTTACAATATTTAATTAATATTTCTTCAATAACACTGTAATATTTAATTGTGGAGCTTTTTAAATTTAATTGTACTTATAGAACTAGCGACATCTTTTAATTCAATAGATAGGGGTATACGTTTTTCAAAATTATAATGTGCTGGGGTTCGAGAAGGAGCCTTGAATTGGTTTTAAAAACATTTAACTAACAGAAAGCAAATTGTATCAGTTAACAACACATGTAGTGATGTGTACTAAGTTGACTATGGTATTGTACAGGGAAGCACTCTCGGTCCTCTTTTATTTATTTTGTATATTAACAACGTTGATAAAATTAACATTACTGGGAAAATATTTATATTTGTAGATGACACTACAATATTATTTAAAGCGCGTTCATGTGATAAAGTGTTTCGAATTGCTTCTTCTGAAATGGTTTGATGATAATGTTTTGATAATGAACGTGACTAAGAGCGAGCCACCCGTCACACTTAAGTTGGTGTTGCACTCGTGTGGGGAGCGTCCGACACAGTCCACCGGTGTGGCTAGATTGAGCGTGTGGGTCATTAAAATACCTCGGGATAATTTTAGATTCCAGATTAAAATGGGACTTCCATATAAACTATATAATATCCAAACTAAGGACATTTTTATTCTTTCAACATAATGTAATAAAATGTAAGCATAATAAATCAAAACCATTTATTATGCTTACATTCAATCTGATTTAGAATTAGGAATAATTGCTTGGGATGGGGCCGGTATTACAATGTTAAAATCACTACCTGTTTTGCAAAAATGAATAATAAAATCTTGGTTAAAAAACACATGCGCTATTCATAGGAATTTTCGTTTAGAGAAAAACAACTTTTTCAATCAGGCAGTTGTTCGTTAAAACAAAGTTAATCCACGTACACACACACACACACACACACACACACACACACACACACACACACACACACACACACACACACACACACACACACACACACACACACACACACACACACACACACACACACACACACACACACACACACACACACACACACACACACACACACACACACACACACACACACACACACACACACACACACACACACACACACACACACACACACACACACACACACACACACACACACACACACACACACACGCACGCACGCACGCACGCACGCACGCACGCACACACACACACACACACACACACACACACACACACACACACACACACACACCCGCGCGCGCACACAGATAGACAGACATTCAATCATCAGCCCAATAACACGTGATTATCCAACAAGGGGTTCCATCAATGTAGAAGTGCAAGTCCCAAGGGTGACGAGAGCGATCAGGCATTCTAATCCTTAACATATTAGAAACATTCCGGCCGAAATAAGGGACATGTTTACAAAAAGTTAATTTCTGCCTGGCTGTTGGGGATCAGGCCTGAACGTGCTGAGTCGCTCATTTGTTCTGAATACAGTGATCTTGAATACATACAGCGTTATGCCACAGCATTCATTTTGATTTTTTTTTGTTTTGTTTTGATTTTTTATTATTATTACTATCACGATAATTTTTTTATATAGTTTTAATATTTTTCCTACTGTAACAATTTTATTCACTTTTTTATTATTAAATGAAATGCATTATATTAATAAAATTAATTGCAATACTACAAAATTAATCCTGATTGAATTCTAGTTACGGTTGTTTCCAGGTTTTTTATGACGTAAAATAAATAAAGGTTTGTAGCTGTTAAAAGGAAAACAAACAAATACTATACATTTTATATTATAATATCTTGATTATCCATTATATATTTCTTGATTTCATATACTAATGTTATTTAATTATTTATACTTATAACATAATAACTATAATAATTCTGTGTTTTTTATGTACTTTTTTTGTTCTATGAAATCTTTCTCACGAACATGTATATTTGACCTAACTAAAGATTTTTTCATACAAATGTACTTATTTATGTAACTTAGTTTTTTATTGAAAATAAAGATGATTTTATATCAAATTGGTCATGTTATTATTTAATGTGGTTTAACTGTAAATAAGTATTGGAAGGGAAGTCTTTTTATATAAAACCTAGCTGTCAGTTAGTATATATTTAAGAAAGAGTATTGAAAATATAATGTAGGAGTTAGAGTTAGTTCTACTACAAAAACGTAATACCTGAAGTAGATTTTTGTTAGAAACTTGTTTTTAATGTTTGAAAAATGAGAGTTATACGTTTTCATTTTCTAGTAATTTAATATCTTTATCCACATTTTTTTTATTTAGAAATTTAAAAATATTATATCTAATATAATTTTAATAGTCTCCATAAAAATATACGAAAACAGAAACTCAGAAGCTACAAAGTTAAAATATTAAGTTATGTGTACATTTTTTATTAATAATGACGATTACCAATAATTTGTGGAAAACTAGTTCTTTTTTATATGAAACTTCACTCGAAAGTTTAGATGGGCCTGCAGGGCTGTGCGTGAACTTTATTCTACGAGTGAAGTACCAACCATTAGCTCAGTGGGGATTCGAAACTTGCACCATGCCCTCCGCAGTCCGAAGCCTTATCAACGGAGCCACCACACCGGCGAAAAAATATTAAATGTGTAAAATATATACACAAATAATTAGTGTAATATTCTTAACTAAATAAAAAGTGACGCACATTTTAGTTTACATTTTCATCACGACCGAAATTATGTTATATAGATATATGAATTTTAGGCCAGCGGGGAATGTAATTATTATCACCCACACACGGGGTAGAGAGTGGCAGGGGGGGGTTGATGAGTGCCAGCGAGCCCTGATTGTACATTGTGAACGTGCTTTTTAACAGAACAATGGGTAACACGAATTGTAATGGACCAGTCAGTATTTCTTAATTGGCGATAGTTTGCGAAACAATGGTAAATTTAACACAAGATGCGTTTAAATATATTACACTTAATATGTTATATATAGTAGCTTATTATAATATTTTATCATAAATATAATTTTTATTACTTTAATGTGGTATGTGATAATTAATGCATAATCAGTTGATGTGAATAACTGTAACTGTAAGGTTTTTTTATTTTTATTTCAAAGAAAAAACTCTACTATTTATTTTCATAAAACGATGGTTAAATGTTGTAACGTTAATCTAGGAGGAATTTAAAGAAGCAATTTTGATAAATGCTGATTCCTAGAAAAAATGTGAAAAATTTACGCATCATCATATAATCAGTGACAGGCTAACTCGTGAAGGAGACTAATTTTTTTTAGTTTCAAATTCATTCTTTCACACAATATAATATAATTGATTTTGTCTTATAGCGAATAAGGCGGTGGTATATTAAGATACTGTTTTATTTATTTATAATTTTTTTTGTTTTATCGTAAAATATTACTGTCTTATAAAACCATCATTTAGTTAACAGTTGTACAGTGTTTTCTGAAACTAATGTAAATATAATATCGTGTAGTTTTCAATGGTATGTACCTAAAGCTCTTATGTATTTGATTTGGAAAATCTATCTTAAAAAATAAATAGAAATAGTATTTGAATACAACACTGTTCGTGTTATTGTACATAGACAGAAGTTCTCTTGTATTATTTCCACCTCAAGACTGCAGTTCAGGACATGGACCTATTTTGCATTTTTTAAGATAAATTGTGTTCTAAAATGTACTGTTTTATTTCAATGTGATAAGTACTAAGCATACATTTATTTATTTATTTTTATTTATTTATTCATAAGACGCCGATCGTCAAGATATGGGCGAATATGGATTTCGAATGAGTGTGATGAGTGTAGATGAGCGAATGTAGTCATTGTTACAAACTAAGTCCGACTATTCCTTAAAAAGTGTCATTAATTAATAGCCCAATGACAGATGAACAGCCGGTGGTTATCAGCTGATCCTTCTCAAAATGTGTTATGACTCTGATTGGGATCGAACTGAGAACCTTTAGGTTGTGAAGCTGGGGTGGAACCAACTACGCTACCTACCAATTCAATAATTATTTAATAGTTATGTAACAGATTATTTACATAAAACATTACCTCATGTGTTTTACTATGTTATTTTTTTAATTTTAAACATTAAAGTGATGATTGTTAGAAACTGGTTTATTTAGTCCTTAAATGAAAATAAGTATTATGTAAAATTTTTTAATATCCTTTGTAAAGAAGCCTGTTTCGTTCTTTGGAAATTAAACTTAAATTACAAGACTGGTGGATGTGAAAGAACGTATTTGAAATATGTGACTATTCAACTGTCAAAAACAAACGAGAAGCCAAGAAAGGAAAGATAAGAAAAGTATTCATTTTCAACCTGTCCCCAACATCACCCACATTCCCCACAAACCCAAACGTGACTCAAATGTCTTATGACATTTACTTCCGCTTCCGCTTAGTTTACTCTCTTCGGAATTTAATCTCACTTTCCTTTTTTATGCAATTTAATAATTAACTAGTGTGTATTTTTATCCCTTCCTAAAGTGAATTTTCTTAAAATAAATATTTTTTTTACTAAAACGGGATTGCAGCATTAACTTATTTTGTTTTGTCTTATAGCTATTCATAAATAATTGTTTTATAAAATTCACTGTCATAGTTAAAATCCAGGTAATGGGCTGATTAAATTAAAACATTTCTCTGCTTTATAAATCAGCAATATCTGTAAAATATAAAGATTATTAATTCATTTAAATAGTTTCACTTAATTAAGAAACAACTTTGTACTTCCAGTTAGATTTATAGTAAGTCCAAAGGCTTTTAAAGGTAGGGTGCAACCTACGTCTCGTTTTCTTTATAACCTATATCCATGAAATTTGACGAAGAATACAACCTGAATATACATACATATATGTTAGGGCAATGGATTACTAGATTTACTGCATTATTGCAACTAACCAATAATACATTCATGGATAAATTCTTGTGTCTGCTGCTGTTTGGTTACATTTCAAACTAAAACATTCGAATAAAAGTAGTTTTTAGTCTTTTACGTAACATTCACTTTCCTCTTCAACAATAACCTGATACACAGAAAGTTTTGCGTGCAGGGATTGTTAGTTTTTTTTTTTTTTTTTTTTTTAACGTATGAAATGAAAAATGTCCTACTTCGTGATGATTAGGACCAACAGTCCTCTTAACAACTAAGCTTTTACAAAAATATTTTAATTTATTGATTTTAATTTTACCTTTTAATTTTTATTTTAAGTTACGTATCTATGAAGAAACCGTATAAGTTTTATCTCATTCTCTCAATACTCTGTTGAGAATTGTTTCCGAACTTTAGTAAGGGGATCTTTACCACTAATTGAATGGAATTTTACCTCATTTTATAAGGATGACATCTGAAATTTTTATAGATTTTGAGCTATTATTTCATTGCATATTGTTATTATAAATAAAATTCCAAAGTCTATTACACGAAATACTCGTTCGATTTCTTTTTTTAGGCTCTGAACTTCACTCATGGGTTAAAAAATATGTCATACATTAACGTTATTAAGATTACCAGAAATATTTATTCCAAATAAAGTTGCAGTTGAGACCATTAAACAGTCGGACAATGCAGAATGCAAAAAGAAACTTGCGTATTATATTTTGTAGTAATCAAAACTAAGTTTTTAGTCCTCATTTATAGAATACATATTTTATTATAGAATGCAATAATGAATCCAGAACAGTGAGGGGTTGATTACATTCATTTAAGGACGAGAGCCAAGTGGATTGATGAGGGTGGTAGCACTGATTGCATATTGTGAACATACCAGGTAGAACTACGGGAGGTGTAGTATGTGAGTTACAATGGAATGAACAAACCTTTCCATAACAGTTATTGTTATGTTAGATCTTAGTATTTTATCTGTAATACAAGTATGTTTAGTGAAATAATGAAATTAAATTTATTCCTCTTGTAATGTTCAATATTCATACACAATATTATCTTTAACTGTTATAATCAGTACAAACTGTGGAGGACCATTCAAAAACCCTTTTCGAAATTTTTTAATGAAGTACAAATCATTTCACATTCTTCTTTATTCATATATAACATTCATCTATATACAAAGGACACATTCATTTATAACCTCAAAACAAGAATTGTCATTATTATCTGACACAAAGTTTAGTTAAACAACAAATTAAACAATGGAAATTTAACAAATTAGCTGATTTTGAATACATGAATATTGGATTGTATAGCGAACTACTCAATAAAGTTAGAAAGTTAAATTTATAGTCAAGAAGACAATATATAATATTTATATAAGAGATTTTCAATGGAAATCTCTTTTTAAACTAATTTTAAGTTGTGTACCTACACTAAGTAGTTTATGCAGGGTGTCCCAAAAGTAAAGTGCCAAACTTGAGAAAATGCTTAAATAGGTCAAAATAAAAAGAAATTCGTGTATATATTTTCCCCCAGATACGCTTCGTTTACCAGATATCCGCAATTTTGTTTTTTTACAAAATAATTTTTATCTCCAAGTTGGCTAAATCGATATTTATGAAACTCGCTATGCATTTTATCATAATAAAGAATTGTTTTATTTGAAAAATCAATTTAAATTAGTTTAAAATTCAAAATGGTGGCCATTTAAAATTGTTTAATGAAACTGTGGGAAAATACAAAAAGTCTCAACAGACAGGTTTTTAGAAAATTTTATTAGCCATCTGTCAGTATACAAAAATTAGAATTGGAAAAAAAATAATCCAGAAAAATTTATGTTTGTGTTGAGAGGCAGCAAAAAAGCTTAAATAATTGCTATTTTGCTGCCTCTTAACACAGATGTGAATATGTTTTGTTTTTTAAAGTTGGACTTTTTTGTATACTGACATATTGGGTATACAATTAATTTTTGTATTATTGGCCATTTTCCCACAAATTATGTTTAAAACATTAAAATGACCACAATTTAGAAATTTAAAACTAGAATTATTTGATTTAAATTTTTTTTACTATGTCATAAAGATTAGTTAAGCCAACTTGGAGATAAAAAATTCTTTTGTAAAAAAAATGGCAAATATCAGTTAAAAAAAGCGTTTAAAAAATATATATTCTTAATTTTCTCTTTATTATGTACTACACAACCATTTCCTGAAGTTTGGCACTTTACTTTTGGAAAACCCAGTACATAAACAACAATATATAATCTGCATCACAATAGATGTCAAAATACGTAAATATTATCAGTAACACAAAATAAACGGACATCACACAACAAAGATGTATTGCAATATAAATTCAATAAAGTAAAATATTAGGATACTCATAGTGAACACATTTATTTTGTTTGATGTTCACTCGTTTTTTATACATACCAACAACAAAAAAAGAGAACAAAAATACACTGATTAAGAATCTAGTTGTAATAGATAAATGGAATTATTGATATCTAATAATTATTTATTTTCAGAATATATATCAAGGATAGTATTTATAAGGCTTTGACACAAAAAGAAAGTTAGAAATGTGAGAATAAAACCGTACAAACATTATAATAGATTCCATTATAACTATATCAAACATGTTTAGCTAAATTTTATTGCAGTTATGAATATTAAATACGGTACACGTTCAATGAACACAGTCGCAACTTATCCGCTGGGACGATTAAAACTATTACTAAACACACTTAACACTAAAGTGTTTCATCCGTACAGCATAGCACGGTCAGTTATTATTTTGAAGTTGAAATTATAAATTAGGTTTCATTAATAACATGGCGTTTATTCTGTTTATTTAATATATATTTTATTTTAAGCGATAAATAATTGTTTTTATTCAATTTTACTATAGTTATACTTTTTTTCTTTTTGAGCTCTATTTTATTGTTTTAATTAGTTTAATTTCTCTAGTTTTCAAAAGCCAGTCTCGTCGAGTTCATTACCCTTATTTGACCTGCATGGTGTTATATATTGCCCCATGTTCCCAAGTCTACTTAACTGTAATCCTGCTACTTAAGAAATAAAAGTTGTGAAGACTGTATTCTCAATCATATTAATATCCACAAAGATTCCACTCAGAGGTTTGTATGGATGGGCACTACTGGAGAATTGAAGGGTGTCCATGTTGGATGGTAGTCAAGGCTCAGATGTTGTGAAGGGAAGACAACTGAGAGTGAGGCTTGTCAGTTAGCCGAAAATCAGAACAATGGTACAATGTTGGAATTTAAAGATGACCTGTAAATTTCTTACTTGGGTATTTGGTTATGAACCATACAAAAAAATAGTCCTCTATACGAATCTACCGATCTTATGTGATAACAAAGACTACTCTCATTCATCTATATTCACTTGCAATTCATATTCGGCCTTATACTCGTATATTATGTTGTTGTAATGAATTACTTATTTAATAATACTACAGCTTGCATTGTAAAAACACCAGGCCTTAATATTTTATTTATTTAATTTACTTAAATAAATCCAGTTCTAAGCATTTAATTTACATTAGTATATGAAATGATTCTGGAACACTCTAGCTCCCCAGATAGTATTCGTTCCATTAATGAAATTACACAAACAACCCTTCATTAACTAATGTCTCTATTCTTAGTGAGTTTCATTATATAAATGAATGCTTTTGGCAGATATTACTCCGTAAAGGTGAAACAACAGAAACTAAAGAGGAGACTTCCCAGATAAGTACGTCTTAACTACACATTAACTACAGGTCCATAGTTAGACCGAATCACTGAGCAGTGTACAGGAAGAGAGTTATAACATAGGGCCGATGAAAGTTTAAAGAGCCGAGTGCATTTCAAAGTTTCCTGTGAAGCAACACGTAACTTCACCCCTTTCTGAATTCATCAACTAACTCACACAACTCCCTTCTTTTTTTGGATATCTTTAGAACTCCTTGTTATCTTACCTTCCATATATATCAGTTGGGAAATGACCACATCTACCATAAAATACCTTCAATACTTTAAAAATAAACGTATGTTTCAAAGGAAGAATTTTATTCATTAGAAAAAAAGGAAAAGGAAATTTAAATTCGAATTTAAAAAAATAATTCTTCACAATTATTTTTGCATTCTATCCATTGGTTATAGATATGTGCCATATGCCCTCCCAAGTAGAAATCCTAAGACTAAACAAACAATTGTTATAATAGGTTTTTTATGATGTTCTTCTTGATGCCTTTTAACTACAACTCAGTTTTGTTCTTTTTATCCGTTATTTTATTGGGTTTTTCGCCTTTGGACGTAACCACAGGAGCTCATTATAAGGTTAGATGTCCTTTAATCATCTGTGCAACATGTCTGTCTCAGATTTAGTGTAGCAAAACATTAAATCAATCTAACGTTACTCATATTAAGGGGGCATATATTAAAAGTACATCTATAACCAGAATATGTGAGCTTAACTCTTCCAAAAGCTATGTAGTTGAAAATATTGAATAAATTAAATTGTATAGGGTTTAGGAACAAAAAAAACTGCATTATATTTCGTCATTTTTTAGTTTAAAACTAATTTTCTTGTAGGCATAATTATTTGTACAATAAGTGTGTGTTGGATCACAAATACAAATAAATGCCAATATACGTCCTTTGTAAATATTACTATTTATTATTCAATAGTAATCAAATTTGACCATTAAAATATTAGTCGTATTAATTAAAATAAGGATTAGGGAATTGATATATTTTCAAAGATAAATAAGAAATTTTCAAAGGAAAACTTTCATCTCCAAAAGGGAAATTCGTCAGGGAATTCCATTTAGTGGAAGAGGGATGAGGGGGCTATCACCCTATATCCTACCTAGTTTACTTTGCGTAGAGTTGTCTTCTTCGTAGATATTACTGTCAGTTGATCAAAAACTAAAATTTATATTAAATTCCATATTCGAGTATGTAATTTATGTGAAGCACATTCAAAAATAAAGTAAATCCAAGACGAAAATGCAATATAAATGGACATTTTTTAGATGTTATCGGTGATGGAAGGATACAAGAGCACCCTGAATAACAAATAAATCACTATAAACGTTGGATCTGCCGCTCAGACTTAAGGGTGTCCTCACCAGCCACCCAGTGCTGTAACGGCATTGTGTTCTACAGAAAGATTGTCAGACGTAATTGTCACACTACCTTCAAACTTAGGACATTTAAATTAATATAAGATATACAACGAAATTATGGATCTGAATCCATTGAAAGGATCGATTTTGATTTATATCAGTCGGTTTAATATAAACAAGAACCGAAACAATCTGATCTTGTTAAATAAAAAGAGCTTATTCTATATTTTTAAAAAATGGGGACACAAAGAAAGGCCAATAATAATATTATTATTTTATGAATAATAATTATATGAATTCGTTTCGTTAATACTAATGTTCTAGTCCCGAAAATCTTCAAGTAAAATGTTCCACTTTGACGTGTTTTTAGAGTCTCTTTACAAAGTACAAATTAAATTTTTTGCAACTATGTTTCTAACACATAACTTAAGGGATTAAGATTTTTCCATTAAAAAATAAAAATATATAAATATTTTTCCTTTTTTAAATGAAAAAAATCCTAATCCCTTCAGTTGTGAGTAACAAAAGTAAATATAAAAATTATATTTGTACCTTAAACTGTTTAAATGTTAATTTAAAATCAGCTAAATTCGTCACATCAAAACGCCACAAGTCGAAATGTAGTGGTACAATTTTTTTTGTTTATATATTTTTTTGTCTCAAGGGAAGGTACCTTAACTAATTTTGACTGTAACATTGGGAAATAATTAACTCACTGAAAACTGATTGCACTCCCTTAACAACTATATAATTTTGCTTTAGAAACTGAAACTGTTCTAAAGCAATTGAATTTAATACTAAAACCTAAAATAAATATTAAACTTAATTTTCAATCAATTTAATTGTTTAGATACATTTCTCTACGAGGATAAAATACAATTGTATCATTTAAATACGATATTAACAGCTCAATTGTCTTAGTTTAAAAGTGAAATATGTTACTTTAGTAATATTTCTTGGTAATTCTGTAAATTACATCAAATGAATGGGACATAGTATATTAACAAAGAAATTGCAACATTTTATTAAAATGAAAGCGTTGCCAGAACACATACAATTTCATGAAATAAAATTGAAACATATTTACGTTAAGAGGCAAGGTTAGGAATAGACATTCTTGTCTATCACTTAACCTTAATAAAATTTATAACATGAATTAGTGCACTCAACAAACTTAAAATAAACAAATATAATTACATGACTATTCATACAAGAACGCTTCCGAGCAAAATATTCTTGTTCTAAAGTTGAATAAAAGAGACAGGGAAAAGAACTGAAATAACCTGGTCTTGTTAAATAAAGAGAGCTTATTGCGAACTAAAAAATGTGGACACAAAGAAAGGCCAATAATAATATTATTAATATGTTAATCAGAAATATCTTATGCGTAAGAGAGGACTAGATAGAATCCCTCATATTTCCCCCAATCATGTCATCAATACCATAACTCAATACCAAAAGAACAAACACAAATTTCCCCTTCAAGTTACCTGACGGTAATTTCATTACGCTGGGAGCAGAGGGAGAACCTTCCTTTTCAATGTGCTTTTAGTAAGCCGTTAATCGAATCTACTTTAGCCAGACAAACAGTCCCGTGAGACCCACTTTATCGGAACACCACGACAAATTACACTTAAGGGAAACCTCACTTCACCACTTAAGTTCTAAAACTTTGAAAGGCATTTATTTTCTCTAAAGCTTGAGTTATTGAAAAACGTCTTAACTGTTTATTATTGTATTGTTAGTTAATGGAATTCTATGTGATAAAAACCGTCACTCTTTATCGCCAAGTATTTATGATGTAGCTATATTTGTCTGTTCTTTATAGTTATACTTTTTCCATTGTAATGCTTAGTTACGTCAAGCAATAAATAATAAGCTGGAATTTTTAATTTAAAAATAGGCGCCTGCTCAAAACTACCCTATCTAGATAGTTATATTCTTGAGACATCTCTAGTATGATGTTTTTTTTTCTTTAAAAGTATAGGACCTCACCGAAAATGTCAGCAGAAGTCTGGTAAGGTCTAGTTTCGTAGAGAAATGAGTAAAAATAAAATAACTGTAGTAAACTGTTTCATTACATTTTTATATCCATTTTAATGAGAAAAAAATCCAGTTTAATTAGCTCTAAATATACCTTAAAATCTACGAAAAATAAGTTCAAATCCCGTAACTTAGTAGCTTATAAGTTATCATACAATATTTATTTTAAAGAGATATTTTCTATATGTATTAGAAAGGAAACATATTATAAGAGTATGGTTAATGTATTAACTCCCATGCAACAAAGCCATAAAATAAATATACAAACTTTTAATACGCTACTTACACTTATCTTCGGCCTAGATAAGTTGTTTGTATGGCGGCTCAGTCCTTAAAGTTTCGGACTGTGGACTCCAATGTTTGAATATACAGCACTTCACTTGTTGAATAAAGTTGACGCACAGGCTTGCTATTCATTTGAACTGGTGAGTGAAGTTTTTCAGTGAAAAAAGGGCAACGCGATATTTCTATAACCATAAATACACAAAACACAAATAATTTATTTTCTTAGTTAAACTAACAATATTGAAGCTTAGTTTGCTTTTATATTTAAACTTTTTACTTGTAAAATTTAATAATTGAGTAGATCATTCTTTATAAAACAAAAAAAAACATCGCTTTCACTAAACTATAGAAAGTTCTCCAACAAATATATTCTATCCTACCAATATTATTCTAACTCTTCATACTTTAATTTTTTTTTTTTTGGAAATTTAAATTTTTAATTCTATTATATTAATTACGTTTGGCTTGAACACGAAAATTACATTGTAAAACTATTTATATAATACAAATCAGTAAATAAAAAGCTGTTAGTGGATGTTGTTCTTGGAATGTAGAGGAAAACTGTGAAATGCGGAAGTCTACCCCGAGTTTTAAGCCACCACTCAGAAGTCGCAAGCCGAATGGAGGGTTAAGAGGTAAACCAGAGATCCGATGAAAGTTTGAAGGGTCCGGCAGATTTAAGGGTCTTGAGTGTCTCGTAAAACATCACTCCCTCTTTTTAATATCCCCTCCACAACATACTAACAACGCTCTCTCTACGGATTTGAATAAAGTTACGGGCATAATTTTTACGAAAGACCCTGATAACGTAAAGTCTCATAGTGTCATGCTTGTAGTTATAAAATATAAGCTACAGCATGTTTCACGCAAGTTAAACCGTTTATATTGATAGATATGAACACCCTTTGCCTGGTATTTAGATAGAATATAAAAACCACCCTTAATTAATTCAAATTACAAACTGCAAATAAAAACCCTATTAGGCATTTTTAACAAAGTCTTCAAATTTCAAAAAGTTAAATTATTAACAAACATATTATTTCAATTATTATTCAAATGAAAGTAAGCTCAATTCCCCATCTAACAAAGTGTAATACATAAAATACAATAAATCTATCAGATTTTAATTGGTTTTATTCCTTAAATACTTGTTGCCTGTGTATTATATTTATATAATTCTTTTGAACTATCTTAAAAGTTACGTATTGTAATGTACGAGTATTAAGCAAGGTCGCTAAGGTAACATTTAGCATTATGTTACAAATTTATTATTAGTAAATTTAACTAACTTAAAATTCACTTAGGTAAAAACAATTTCCAATTGCATCGTCAGAATGTGTTTTCTGTTGATCACTAAGAATTGAACGTTGTAGTTTGTTACTTGTGGATTCAATTTAAAATGTTGATGAATTCAAAAATGTTTAGGGTTTGAAAACTAAATCCTAGGCAATTTAGTCTAATAATAAAAATGGTGGATTAATTTTCCATATTTATTTACTATAAAAAAAAGGATAAATCGCATATTCAATCAAATAAACACAACTTTTTTATGTGTAAAGCAACTTTATTTGCTCACAAAATATTTAACTGTAAATTCATTTTTATTCTTGGATCGGAGAGTATAAAATATCAAAAAGATATAATGAGGTTTAATTATTATATATTCCTAGTAATAAATTGTCAACAATTTATTTTGTTAGCCATCAATCGTTTCTCTTAGTTTCAGATGGGGCCCTTAAATACACATACCTGATATACATGTTTGAAATTAAATTATACGTTAAGTATAGACTAATTTAGTTCAGTTTGATCGACTGAACTATCATTATCTGCACTGATTATCGTTCACTTACATTTTTAATGCTTAAAAAGTTGTTATAATCATAATTGTTAGTATGCCTACATTTAACGTTTTTAACAGATAAATTAAATTGACAATGATGAAAGAAAGCTGTTCGTTTTAGTAATATATACGTGCTCCATTCATGGTGTTTGAGAATAAAAATTAACTAAATATCATTAAAGAGACTAGGAGGTAACATTTCACTATACGTTTACCAGCCTCACCACTCACCGCAACAGTGATATCTCGGTCTTCGGCTTCGGCCTCTGAATTTTGACTACAAACATTAGTGATTAAACTATATTAGGTAAAATAATAAATGTAAATTTATTTACACGACCTCACTCACTGCACTGGATTTGCATTCTATTTATAATATAAACATAAACACCCAATGTAATAACAACTCGCAGGTTTACTGAGGCACCTGGCTAGGCGATGTGCAGAAGACTAACTGGAGTCAGTAGAGCCGCCGAGTCAGTGAGTGCCATATGGTAAATAAAGATAGAGAATAAAATCATGTGACATTAAGTTGTTGTTTACAACCTGACTTAACCTTGTCATTGTTAATATATAAATAATAAATAATTGCGACAATTATTACTAATTAATTAATGTATGTCACGTTTAAATCTTTTTATTTACATGTTTATAGTTTTATTGATTATATCATAATTTGCTTTATAAACAAATTAATGTGCCTATTTCAAGAGCAGACTTTGCAAAGACAGCATAATATGTTGTTTTTATTTTAGCAATAAGTTTTAATTCTAATTAAAAATGAAAACGACCTTTCTGATTGGCCGTTATATTAAATGTAAACAAACAACAAAGGAGGCGAAAATAAATTCTTTACTACATAGAGAGGCGCTGCAAGCGCAGCTTGACCGACAACACGGTAACTATGGTAGAGGGGTATAACCACAGATAACTGACTTATCTGTGGTATAACAGTGGAGAGTGGAACTGTCCTCTCCTCCACTCCTAGTATTATTCCCCTCACGCGCATGCCAAGTGCCTCGGTAAGCCTCGCGAGTTATACTTAACCTATTTCAAAAGTTTGATTTAGTTAATTTATTTAACAGCTGATGAATATTTTAATAAATACAATAGCTCTTTTAAATTACCTTTGAAACTTTAAAGGCCAGAAGGGCAGATGAGAATAAAATGGTACGTAAAACCCAGAAGAATGTATAACTCCTCAAAGTCTCATGACGATCGGATGAATGGCTTAGTAATTTATAAATTACGTACAGACAGAGACACGAGGTATACATTCGTTTTTTTTTTTTTTTTGTTTTTTTTTGTACATTATAATTATAGACAAAACAAAACTTCCACTTAATCAACTAAACTTACTTCCTCAAACATTAAGAAAGATCTAAATTCTCTCGTAAATATAAATATCATTATTTACATTCCAACAACTGTTAAAATTTAATAAACATCATTATTTACATCTGAACAGCTGTTACTTTTTAAGTAATTTTAGTTAAAGCTAAAATTGGACTTTGAGAGCTTCCTGTGCCCTTAAGAGTGAAAATATTAAAAAAATGAAGCAGTGAGCAAACCTTATTGCTCTACTATGATTAGGGGCAAAGTTGTTACCTCTTCAACTGTTAAAATTAATGAATAAATAAGGGAGAAGTTGTAAAAAACGGCTTCGCATATTATATATAAAAACTTAAACAGATGTGAAGCATACCACTGCCACATGAATCAGAGGGACGCAACAGATACGGCTTACCAGCTGACCCCATGGTGACGTCAGCGAACCACTGCTTCAGCTTTATGTACTCATATTTTCAGTGATTTTCATTTTACATTTCTTAACAATGGTTTCCATCGATTTTATAAAGCTGGATAGTAATTAATATACCAATTATTTGATGGTAATATTTACATTACTGTGTATATATTGTATATCAAACCATTTAGGGTGTAAAATATCATATATTTATTTACAATGAACATAAATATATCAAGCATTTTATATGCCTTTAAATATTTTCGTACAATAAATATTGTCAAATATTAGAGGTGACAAAAATATGAATATTATGTGAAATAAATGGTGAATAAATTATGTTTAAATAGTAAATTATCATATATTGAACGTATTAATAAATCCCTATTTATAAAATTATGTTATATCTGCGATTAAAAAACTTAAAACTAATTTCAGTATTGAGGATGTTCATCCGGGTACTCAGTTAAACGCTCCAAGATATTTAGTTGAAGATTTCACACAAATTTAACGAGGAGAAGCAAAACAAATTACTCACTAACACATATAGAAGGCGTTCCTCTCCCTCTCTCTCCCTCCAATCCCCACCTACTCACCCCACAAATTGTGCAAAAGTACATAACTTTCTCACTCAAAGTAAACTCTAGCAAAGATGGTTTCATATAATTTCGATCTACGTTTTTAGCCAATGATAATTTAACGGATTTTAAGTAAACATTTGTACAGCTATCATTTAGAGAAAAGTTATTTATAACTTTTTTTAAATTTTACGCTAGTTAAAATCTCTTTTCCACTATACTGTCAAAATTTTAATAGATTATATGGCACGGTTTTTTAACGAGTTATGTACTTAGAAAAGCCAAATTATTTACTTTAAGTAGCTACATCCCCAAACTGATTTTTAAAATGTTTTCCCCCTTAGTACATTTATTTATAAGTAGACCAACACTTTTAATCAAACAAGTCTTATGTATTTGATTGTTATGGATAGGATACATTTATAACAGTATCATTTCTATGAGAAGTGTTGAAACAGTCTACTTAACTGTTGCAATCAATTAACCTATAAATTATGTCCGATCCTGACTGCAACAAAGCCTACAGGCAGTTAAAACGTGTTGAGTGGCTTTTACTATGCAAATTGAGCTAAAAGCAGTAAAGCTACTGAACCTTCTTGCTCCACAAACAGTTTCATAATACACGGCACACGTCAGACGTTACTAGAATGTCTCTTACGTAACATCAACTAATCGTTAAACGCCCTGGATGATCTCACTTAATTTTAAAATTCGTGCATGAGTTTATTTATTCTGTGTTTATTTAAAGAATTATTTATAATCCAAACTGACAATGTACTAACCATGTATTCCACAACATGTTACTATTTATAATTTTGTAGCCTATAATTCTCGTACATAATTTAATCAAGCCAATTTTACAAAAATAGTGAAAGGCTAATAAAATCCTTGAAATATGTTGCTTGTAAATATATTATATTTGGCACCCTGCAGGGTTTGATGCAGGGTGTTTGCTTGGTTCATGTATTTTCTTTATATTTGTGCACAATTTGCAGAGAACGTTATTAGATTCTTACTATTTTCATTATTACAACTAAGTGCTTTTTTATTTATAACTCTAATCTTGTAACTGTCAGCCTTAACTTGTTGGTTGGCAGAATATAATCATTGTATAATTTTATGTGTGAAGTAAATATAAGAAATTTGCTAAAATATATGTATACTATGTCTTACTTAGTCTGCCACCAAATGAAAACTAAAAGCACAACTATTTCAGGATGCTAAATTCGTAATGTGATTTTCTTATTGGTATAAGCAATCAATATGCCATTTGAAATTATCATTTCTGTGTTTCATGGAGATCTGAAGCATTCTTAGTTTATTTTCACTTTATAAACTGGGTTCATCCTTAACTTCAAATTTTAGCAGAGTTTGACATTTTTGTAATTTTAATAATATTAATTTTACCTTCAAAAGTTTTACTCTACGTAATTAACATAATTTATTACTTCAGTCTTTGTATAAAAATAACATTTTTTTATTGAAGGTATTATATTAAAGAATGAACTCGTATCATCGTTAATGTATGTACTCGATTAATAAAACAACATTCAAAGATTTAATTTTTTACACAAGTTTATATTTATATAATTTTTTAGAACTTTAAATTTGATCACGTAGTATACAATTTCCAAGACCTTGAAAATGACAAAACATATGTTGAAACTTTACTAGATAAAATTAAATGTAAATTAATTAATTTATTTAATATATTCATAAAGATAAGATAAGGTATTTGTAATTTTATTAAAAAGTATTTTTATTTGATAAATTATTTTTATATAGATGATATCAAAGTAATTTTATAAAGTTTATCAAAATATAAATTTAAATCTGAGAACCAATTTATTCTCTTAAATTACCTTATTCATCTGAACATTACAACCCAAAATACGCTAGTGTTTTTTTTTTCAAGTAATAAATTCAATATTAAAATATTCGTAAATATCAAATTCCTGTTAATAACTATAGTATTAAAGGGCCAATCAGTATAAAGCCTTGGGAGAAGATAGTGACATCAATTAGTTAGAGGGACCATAGATCATGTAATTAGCTTAATTGACTAGTGTCTATCCAAATCAATTATCTCTGTCCAACAATTTACCATTTAACTGTTAGATCAGCTGTGCCAATGTTAGGTAAGGTGTACATGAAATGTACTAAGAAAAAACAGATTTCTTGTAATCTAAGAAATAACTAGTCTTCATACTAACATTTAAAGTAAGAATTTCGTAACGAAATAAAAAACTAATTATTTTCAATAAATTAGTATTTGGGAGTTGATTATCTATAGCAAAACGACTTTTTCAAAATATCCCAACCACGTATTAAAACATAAAAATAATACCTAAGACGTTAACAGGCGTATCACGTACAATAAAAGGCTGGGGGGGACTTTACGAGTCAGGTAGATTTAAATATCTGTGTGACAGAGAAAAATTACCTGTCTTTTCTCTCTCTATATCCAACTCTCACACGTTTTGGAGTGGAGTTAACATAAACTAAATGTTAAGTTCATTTTCAAGATTTATAACTACCATATCAAACCTAGATATATCATGTATGTCCTGTAAAAAGTATTATGTCAAGTATTGCTGCAATAAGCTGCAGCAACAGTTTTTATGATGTACAATGTATAGTTATTTATGTACACGAGTATGTGTGGGTGTTATTGTTGACCACTCACCCATCCACCCTCCCATTTGTCGAGGTGAGGTGGGTGGGGAAACCTTAACTCTATGAACAGGGGGGGTTAATCATATTATGTACTTTGATTTAGTGTCCAAAAAAATAATTAAGCATAAAATATAAGATAAAGTCACGAACAAAAAAACCTTTTGAATGTTGATGTAGATATCGTTATAATTTGTTTTTCTATTTTGATTACGGTTCACGTCCACCTCCAAGAATCTTGGATTCCATGTTTTTGCAAATTGCATAATTTTAATAATTTTATAATGTTAAACTAGTTAAAACACTCATAACTATCTTAAATTATTGACTAAACCAATCATACATTTGGTATTGTTTGGATTAAGGCATGAGCATATATCAATGAGTATGACTCACAAACTAATTGATATATTTAAAAACCACTTAGTAAGTTTTATCTAAGTACTTCTTAACCAGGAGACAGAATATAGCTCTGAAGGATACGTCGAGTGGAGTAGAAAATTGAGATTGTTCTAGTAAGAAAGAAAATTACGAGAAGGGAAAAGTCATATGATATAAAATATCCAAGTCACGTGTCTTTAGTGCAAAGACCGTCTTTAGGGAAGGGAAAAGGGGGATAATACATCCCTGCCTTTCACTTCTCTGGCGTATAAATCATGTCATAACAAATCATACTCTTCTATTACCATATCATGTTATATAACAGGTCATATACTCTTCTATAATGTACCTAATCATGTTATAACAGGTCATAAACTCTTCTGTAATGTACCTTATCATGTCAAAATAGGTCATAAACTCTTCTATAATGTACCTTATCATGTCAAAATAGGTCATAAACTCTTCTATAATGTACCTTATCATGTTATAACAGGTCATAAACTCTTCTATAATGTACCTTATCATGTTATAACAGGACATAAACTCTTCTATAATGTACCTTATCATGTTATAACAGGACATAAACTCTTCTATAATGTACCTTATCATGTTATAACAGGACATAAACTCTTCTATAATGTACCTTATCATGTTATAACAGGTCATAAACTCTTCTATAATGTAACTTATCATGTAAAGTACGTTAAACAATTACCTGTTATTCTCATAATTGAGAAATATTTTCCTTGAACCAAGATTTTTAATCAATCTTAAAATGAAATTCAACTCACTACTAACTTACTAACTCATAACAAAAACTCCAAAACCACCCATCCAATTGACTTGACATTTTGAGAAATGCATGTTTTGTTTCATAAACACTTTATATGAATTTTTCTAAATAATATTCCTAAATACCAAAACAAAAACCCCTTAAAAGTACATTTGTTTCTCATCTATACATATAAAAACTAAATACCACTGACTCACTCACTAACTCATCACAAAATCTCAAAAACCACCTAATGGAATTACACGAAATGTTAAACGAATTATTCGAGCTTTCGTATCGAAGGGACCCACTAAAAAATGATATTACGTAAAAACAGCCCCTCGAATTTTCCCTTTTCCATTGGCATAACATTGGGTTGATTTTAACAAATTAATTAAAAAAATAATAATAAAAAGCTTTTGTATGTTTGACTTTGTCCTATTGATGCATTAAGAGTTTAATCTTCATCTGTCGAACACATTTGAAATTGTCTAAGTAACATTATTGATTTTATAAGTGTAATACAATTTGGTATGTATACTAATAAATAGTTAGTAACGCAAGTAGTTTGAATGAAATACTGTAAATTAATGTAATATTTTGATTTTGTGTTATACAGTTAAACTACTATTAAATCTACAATAGTTAATATGTCGTTAACAGTTACGGCCGAGACCGAAGGCCGAGGTGTCCGAGTGCAGTGAGAGTCGGGGTTGGCACGCGAAGCGTGCAGATGTGGCCCTAGATATAAAATAAAATTAGCTGTCTGTAAGTAGCTCAATTCTGTAGTTAAAAAACTGAAGGTTTCTTTATTCTTCAGTTTCCTATCCAAGTTCTTTTACTGGAGAAATACATAAGTTAAAATTGTTTTTAAGTTATCAATTTATCCAATTAAATTGTTGTTCTTTTGCGTGTGGCCTTTCACTTATTTGGAAGGCGTCTTCATTTTGTTGATTATATTGATTTTCACATATTAGTATAAATTTATTGATGTTTGAGTATACCTATACTATAGGTGAAAGGAATTTCACACAACTAAAACTATTTTATTGATACATGAAGGGAGGATTTCTTAAATTATTTTTTATATTATAATTTTTACGTTTTAAAATTTCTTATATTGTAATGTAGTTATGAGTCACAGGTTGGGGTGTATTGAGCATTGGGAATGAGATCTTTGGCAAGATAAGATTTTTATATATTTTTATATATAATTTTTAAGGAATTTTATATATTTTTGATATAAAAATAAAGTTATGTGGTTCAGTATAAAGAATGTTTATTGATACGAAAAGGAAATTGGTAAAATTATAATCGTGTGATATTTTGGTAACGTCAGTTTGATACAGTCACAAACAATATAACTATCGATAAAAATATTCGCAGTATAATAATTTTATTAAGTGTTATGTTAGTTTTTACTATAGAATAGTTTGCATATGAGTTCGATGGTTACCATCGATTTACCTAAGTTAAACTATAATTTGTACCAATAACCAATATAAATTATTAAGCGATTCCAGGCTTTGCAACACTTGATAATTAGGATTGATTTAGTTCATAGAAATAAGTATAAAATAAATGTTATTTTTTATTTTTGAAATTGGTTCTTAGTGATATGTTATATTGCTGATATGCATCAACTTGGTTACTTAGGACAATATTGATCGAATCGACATGTGTCATTTCGACTATGATAGTCCAACTAACTACGCTGGCCACTACGCGAATATACTTTGGGATTACTATTTGGAACATAAATAGAAATGCGATTAACTTTGCCAAGATTTACGTGATAGAAATAAAACAATAATATAAATTGACACAATATAATCCATAAATGTAAGTTATAACAATTACAAAAATAATCAACCAAATTAAAGTCAACAAACCCATAAATTGAATGTAGTCGTAACTACACATTTTCCAAAATGCATTATTCAAAGCATGTGATTTTGAAAAACCAACTAACTCTTATCACGTTAAGTTGTAGATGAACTTTGTCTGAATATAATGTCCTTTTTGATTTCATAACCTTTTGAAACAGGGTTTGATCTATGTAATGTTTAACTTCATTTACAATATGGAAAACATAAATTAGACTGAGTTTAAATTCCACGTAAAGTAGCACTAAGTTTGAATAAAAACCTTTATCTTCTTCTTAAATTTGTAAATAAGGGCATACATTTAAATTCGTTTTTTTATCGTGTTCATACAAAAACCCTTATTTTTCAGAAAATCACCGGCATTACAAAATGCAACTATACATAAATTACATTACATGAATACTATAACGTTCAATTCAAAGTCCAAAGGAAATTCAGACATTTCTAAGAATTAAACATAGAGTCATGCATAGTGTTCATTCGGTGCTTATTTATAAAGTTTACTGTCTTAATATTCATATGATGAAAATATTAAAAACATAAATAACTTGATGGATGAACAACTTAGAATGAAACAATTTATTTTACTTAAAACAATTAATTGTTCTCTAAAACTATTATATTTTGTTAATGAGTTCATATAAGAAAATGAAATAATTTGAAGTGAAAAATCAATATTTTTTATCAACTGACGTTAAATTTCAATATTTAAAAGTTTTTTGCAATGTCTACTATGTAATTGATTGTTTATTTAAAATATGGTTTAAAAATACAATGAATCAACTTAAATAAAATCTGTTTGAAGTTCTATTATTCACTTATAAATTATTAGGACACACAAAACATCTTATGTAATTTTTAATCTATGCACTTGAGATTATTTTTTGTTCCACTTTTAGAACTTATTTTTAGAAAAAAATACACAATTCTTGAATACCTCTTCTGGCTTTAGCCTTCTGTACCAACTTTTCTTTGACCCTGTGGAACTGGCACCAAGTGTGGTGGTTGGTGTGAGGGAGTAAAGTGGCCGAAAGACATGAGATTTATGGTAGCTGCTGCAAGGGATGGACCTCATGCTGGTGATTGATGCGCAGTTGTCATTCCTGTATCCCTTGTGGTTTTTTATTTATTCACGTTTCGAGTCCGTTAGACTTGGTTCCAGTGCTCGCGTTACATTTTTCAAGTTTGTGTTTTTCAATTTATTATAATTTAGGTGAATGTATATCCAATTTACGAGCTAAAAATGTATTATTTTGTGTATTATATGTGTCGTTTGAGTTATGATGGCAAATGAAACAGAAAGAGAGAGAATATGGAGGTTTCCGGTCGATGTAAAGAATAATATTTTCAAAGAGTAGTTTGACAAGTCCGACCAAGAGGAGAAAGATTCTATCAATGGATTTGTAGAACAGTTGAGATAAGACAAAATTACTACTTTAAAACACAGTTTTAAGTTTATTTACTGTCTGGGCAATGCATATTGTACATGCCCAAATTGCCCAATTTAAAATAATTTGTATGTTTAATACACTCGTAGAATATAATGTTTTTATATCTTTACTATTTCATTGGTATACAAGTCGTATACCGGTATAATTTTTTTAATGGGGAGGACAGTATGTTTTTTTTTTGTATTGCATATGTATATGTATGTAAAGTACACATACAGCGCATTACATAGAACTAGTTTACCAAACAGCTGTTTGTAGTTTCAGGAATCACCGGAATGTTTGTTATCGATGAGAGTGCTGGGGTCGAAGTTACTATTAAGCGACTTTAAAAATTCGATCAGTACGTTTATTTCACTCAGTTCATTTTCCCACATACGATTGTCAGCATGAATTCAATTACCTTCCATCAATCAACTTGACATTTCATGTCACGTCATGTACTGTTTGTTTTGACAGAAATGTCTCGTATTTAGAGGTACAGCTGTTGAATTACGAATATTTCTAGCGTACGGTAAAAAATATCCTGTAGATATTGTAATGTAATTAACAAATTTTTTTCTTTGTTTTTTATTCAAGATTATAAACGGTGTTTTAGTAAACAGAATCGTTTATAAATAGATCGGGAAGCAAATGCAAGTTACCGGAGACCGAAAATGAGGTAGCAAATATGATAGCGAACTGTTGAGAATCAGTTAACAGAGTCCAGAAATGGTGGAAATTGGAATGATGATCAAGTGAGCCTGGAGTCTAGTAAAATTATTATTTTAAAATTACTTTGACCTACCTAAAACTAATTTAACGTGTAAGTTAACGTTATCTTATTTAATATGTAAGAATTTATGATTTAGGTGTACAATAATAAAACTCTTAATATGTGATTCTTAGGTCTCAATCTCTTTTAGCCACGAATCGTGACTATAATTAGGACGGACGGAAAGCGACCTGCGTGTTATATTTAGTGTTTCATATATTTCCACCGCTGAGCTGCCTCGCTTCACGGGCGTCACTAACTTCCACCGTCAACTGTTCAACTTTCGCAACAGTGTTTAGTTCAAATAAAAACTCTAATGAACTCGAGAACTTTGTATAATTGCTAGTTATTGTTTACATTATTATTAATTGTGTTATTGCTATCATAAATGTGTAATTGAATATTAAATAATTATTTTACTTAATCGTCCTAAGCGTGATTCGTTGGTGTTAACTAAACGAACCAATGATAACTGCTGGTTATGACGTTAAATGGGCGAGGCTTATTATTGCGTCGTCAGTAAGTGGTATTCAACACTGGTTGCGATGACAATTTTCAATTGGAATTACACAGTGTGGTTAGATTAGTTCTCTGTTTCACTTCCACCACTCTTTTCTTCTCACTCGCACAAGTGTGTTGAAGACTTCGTTTTCTAAGCGGAATATGTATAGTTTTAATACCGGAAAAAAAGTTACCAAATTACGTATTAATGACTTTTATAAAGTAGGTACCACTATAATTATAATTAACTAATTTACGTTTGTATGTATTTAGCAACTTTTGTAATATGGGAGATTTGTTTCTAATGGGTTAATTAAATGACTCATTGAAATTTTCTAGCAAACAGCACAACTAATAGTGACCATTAAATTCTACTGGTCAATGGCTGAGTAATAACTAATGGCTGTGGTTTGTCAAGTAAATAAATGGACCGCCTCCAGTCTCCTGACCAAAGGGAAGGTGCCGTGACATGATTAACGTCTCCATTTACTTTCTTCTCACTCAAAAGCAAAATAAATGTTACCAAAGGAAATTGAAAAGGTACTTTTTAATTCTCTATTTTAGTAAAATATTAACAAAATTAGTACTTAATATTAGAAAATTGTATAAGTTTATTGTTGATTTATTCAGAGTAATTCTTTCAATTAGCCTTGAGTTAGAGAGAAATATAGACGGTTGCAATGTAAAAGTTTTTTTTAAGAAAAGAGAGATAAAAGTATATAAAGTTGGAATTATGTTCTCATTAAGCTGTTTTATTAGTGATATGTTGCTTAAGATCATTATATTTAGATAATTAATCAGTGCTAAGGTATTATTATTGTCATTATTAAAAATACCGTATGGTAAATTTGAAAACAATCTGAAGAAGAGTATCAAACGTCATTATGTGATAAAAGCATTAAATTACGTTTCCCTCTTGACAAATAAATGGAAAACTAAGGAGGAAAAGAAGAAATCAATAATACAACAATAATACGATAGAGAATCGTAGAAAGGTTTTAGAATACATTTACAGTTTTTTTGGCAGGAATAGTGGTAATGAAGTCTAATTAGACTAATAATTCGTCTAATTTCATTTACAGAATAAGCATTTGTAGAATATAATTTGTATATAACTAAACTATTTTGTTTTTAAATGTATCTGATCTAATAAAGCATAATCATACAGGTTATAACATCGTTAGCATAAACATGCAAAAGTGTTGACTTTTTTAACAGCGTCATCACAAAATAGAGTTTAAAATAGATATTGGAATACTTTAAAACAGTATTGAAAAGCCTAATTGCAGTTATAAAACTGTATTGTGTTATAATTAAATGGTAAACTATCGATATATTTACAGAGACAATATCTAGTTGCACGGTGTTAATACATATGTTATATTAAGTGCCATTGACGTGATGGTGCTATGGTGTCGCAGATATGTATCCCTATAGATAAGACCAAAAGTCATGAGCTATCAACATGTTATTATTATTTCTATAAATTGTGATATATAAAAAAATACTTAAACTATCTGAAAATAATGGTTAAATGATTTTAGACAACAATCATGTTTAGATAGTGTATACGTAATAGTAAAATGTATTCAGTATTATAATATTTCAAACTGTAAGTTTATATTTACTGGGGAGAAGAGAGGGGACAGGCTTTACAACTTTTCAATCTAACTTTGTTGCTCAGCTCAGATAATACCTGGTGATCTGTCAACTTAGAGGGCACTCAATTATTCTTGCCTGAACTCTGAGTGGACCCACGCGTTGTTTCTAAAGTTGAAACTTTAATCAAAATAATTGTTTAGCTGAAAATTGTCAAGAGTTTGCATTAAATAGCACTTTCTACCTTCAACGATAAAAAGGTTTTTTTTTTTAATTAGTTAACTTGCCATTTCACAAAGCCCTGTAAGCCTGTGCGTCATCTTTATTCAAGTAAAGTCAGTTTGATATTCGAACTATGATACCTTTCAGCAGCCCAAAGCCATAGCCATTGAGTCACCATTCCTGCAAACTTGTAACATCCATTAAACGAGTTTGCGGTAGGACGCATGGATTGCCTAGTAGCTGAAAAAATCATGTATATTTATGAGACAAAACATAATTGAAACACCATAGGTCAGATTTTATATTTTCTACCAAGACATGGTTTTCTAAAGTTATTTATGCCACTTGTTTAATTAACAAAATAAAACACCTTTTTCACCATTTGGACAATATCAACCACTATTGGGGAAATATTTATAGCTTTATCTAAATTATGTTCAATACAAATAGTTCATTGGAAAGCGTTAAAAACTTTACAAATCATTTCTTTACTCTTTTCCCAAAAACAAAATGTACTATAAATTGTTTACCAAGTTGAAAAATATCAATTTGAAACTGTTTATATGAGATAAATATAAACAAGAAACTGTTATAAAGAATAAAAAATGTGTTCTAATTGTTGAAGTTAGTCAAAAATGTTTAAAAGAGGCATTTAATATGCCATTATTAAAAATCTCTGTAGAAAGCCTCCGTTTTTCTCCCATGAACGAACTTCTGTCACATGAAACAATGTTATTATTTAATACTCTCTAGTTATTGAATTCTCCTTGATTACTAGTATTATTACTTTCCTTAACCCCCCCTCCCCGGAGGACAATAGCCCCATTTTCCTTCATCAGCAAGTGGACCATTGGACTCTCATTTAATATGTAAGATTTTTATTTTTATTGTTGTAATAACAGTGTATCATAGTGAGAAAAAGTGTTATTCAATTAGCCATAGTAAAAATATTTTTGTTCTAGCAATACATTATCACCTACGTTATTTTTAGTCTATTGGTATTACTTTGATAACGTCTAGTAAACAAAGTTTTCGAAACAAAATTTAGACCTTGGTAAATCTACTGAAAGTTTATAATTAGTGAGTCAGCATTCCCCCCACGAGCTGTTCAATAACACACTTAACTCTTTTCAAAGTTAAATCCAATTTTAGTCCTTTAAATTTACAAAAATGTCCATTCTATACTTGATTGATAATTAACGGCATATTATAACGTGTGCAGTACAAATATCTGCACATGTTAACAAATATACATACTTATTCATAATTTCATAAACAAATATAATATTTAAGAATATATAAAATTGCTATAGGTCTATCCACATAAAGTGTTATGGGCTAAAATTTGTGTCACTAAGGCTGTTAATGTATGCTTTTTTCAGTTTGTTTCAGTCTCAAGTCACGAAGTGATAATATATAAATTTAAGAATAAATTTTGTTATGATCGTGTTTTCTGATTCATATTCTTTTACTCTTGAAAACTCAGCAAATTCAGTGTGCTTGAAACAAATCTACAGTGCTGCAAGTCTGGAATAAGCCAAAAAAGAGCTATAAACTGCACTTGCAAATCTAACTTTAACAACGTCAGCTCAAAAGTTCTTTTATTTTTACTCATTTGTATTTTGTTTTAGGAACTAGGGGACTTTTGTTATGATACTTAAAGCTTATAAAATTACTTTGGATTGATTTAAAAATATTTAATTGAGGTAATCATAAATTTATTTTCCTTTAAAATCTTAATGTTTAGTAGTTTTTCTTGTTACCATAACTAATTGTAAACTCCGTTGTTAGAGATTTATTTAACAAATCATATA